>MU687768.1:5484-33204 GCA_026770625.1 Nicotiana glauca | reverse complement strand
TATATATATATATATATATATATATATATATATATATATATATATATATATATATATATATACGGAATTTGAATTAAAAGATTATTTTGAATTTATAGATAAAGTTCTAAAATTTGAATTTAAATTAAAAATAAAATTTATCTTTTTATATCATGTTATCATACTTAATTTGGTTAATGATCATATGCAATCATGATTAGGAACTTTTGTTATTTTTTATAATTATTTAAATACTATTTCGCCTCTAGCAAAAAGAAACTACTCCATATAACTATAAAACTCTTTCACATTTAAAATCCTATAAGTGTAGTTCTTTGAAACACTGTAGCTAGATTTGAATAAAATAAAATTCTTTTAAAATAAATGTAATACATAGGGTACACGTTTATGTTTATCTAAATAACAAAAAAGAGTTTACAAAACCAAATAAAAGTTTACTTACCTATATAATAAAGTAAACATACATGCTGGAGAAAGAAATATCACAAAATCAGTCAATATTAAATAATAAAAAAGTATTTCTTTTTTCTTGTTGAAGAATATTTGTTTGAAGAGTCAATTTGCATACATGGACATCAAACAAATAACAAAACTTTGGCTATACAATTGCTATCATTAATTTAAATTTAGCACATTTAAGAAATTGAATGGTATAAGTTGAAACCCCTTCATTTAGCTGTAGTCAAGCCAATATTCCAAGGGTATAATATTTTTTCATTGAAGAATATTAGTTTGAATCAGTAGATTATGTGAAAGTTTTTTTTTTCAAACTCAACAAGAAATAAATCGATTTCTAATTGATAGTTTTTATAGCGACTTTTAAATGTAACAAAGAGTCTATATAAAGAAAAAATTGGTATGACGTGATTTTTTTTTAAATGTAAACAAATTATTTTGAAAAAACTCTTTATTTTTTTAATTCAAAGATAATAAAAAGATAAGATATTTTTTAACGTTAGTAGAGAGTTTTAAAATTATTATAATAGAAGTTATTTCATGGATAAAATCAAAAAACCAAAATCTTATGAAATATTTACATAATATCTTCTATATTTACAACACAAGAAGAGAATCAGCGTTGAAAGAAATAAAAGAAATAGAGAAATTGATTATATAGTATTAAGAGTTAAGAATTGTTCATTAATTAAATAGGATAAACATTCGACATTTTGCGTGTTCTCTTATTTTTTTATTTTATAACTCAAACACGACTATTCATACAATATTTATATGATTTTTTTTAAAATAAAATTATTCTCATTGAGATGGATACACGCGATCATGTAATAGAAATATAGTATGTAGGATAGGAGTGGAATGGCTATCATTGCCTCCACCGCTTTAAGTAAAAAGTTAACAAAAATAGGATTAGTAATCTAAAATTGGTAGAGATTTTGAGTATTTAAATATCTGTAATCTTTATTTCAATTATAGAGGTGCTACTCATCATAATCGCCACCAATTTTCGTCACTCCTAAATGAAGTGTATAATGTCAACACAAGAATATTTCCCTAATTATTGGCCTTATAATGATCCTGATTTTACAACCATCTACTGAAGAAATCAATAGAAACAAAGGAATAGGAAGAAGAAAAAAACAGAAGAAATTGGACCAAAAGTTTGAAATTATAGTATATACTAAGATAATGATCAATATTTAAGAAAAAAAGCTTTTTAAGTAATTTTTCCTTTTGTTTTTGTGGCTATACTTTCTCCTCATTCTCTTTACTAAGTTTACTTCATAATTTAAATCTCAAAAATTAAAAAGAGACAAATACTAGTAGAAAAATCTATGGAAGTAAAACAGCTCAACGACAAACGAATATGATTAATTGATAATCAGATATGCAATAATAAGTAGTAACTAATTATATTTTTGGTAACTATAGAAGTAAAATAAATAAAACTCTATAAATATATAGTGAAGCCAACTAGGATAATACAAAGAAGATTCAGTGGCACAATGATTACCATTCAAACAGCTCTCTGAAAAAATAAAGTTAGAATTATAGGCTGAATTAGCGGTGTTCGAGGTTGTCGTGGACCCCATTTTTACTGCGGGTAACGAGCTGTCAACTCATACTTTGAAACTCCTCGACAGTCTGTTTCCTTTTAACACCCCCCACCCCGAAATTCAGTTCTATACATACATATATACCCTTACCCATTACCACCATTTTCACCATTACCAAGCATTTCTTCCTCCACGATTTCAACCCCATTTCTCAAAATCCAATCTTTAAGCCCTTTTCATTTCTGGGAATCAGCAATTTGATCAAATGGCTGAAGAAACCAAGAAAATGGCTGAAGAAACGACACCAGAAGTGGTGGTTTCTGATATTACAGTGAGGGAAACACCTCAACCTGACCCGGAAAAATTGCCGGAATCACCGGATAAACCTGATGCTCCGGCAACCGGAGAATCCAAGGTTGAGGTTGATAAGGATGAGAAGGACCTTGTCGCTGAATCCACTTCCTTTAAGGAAGAAAGCAACAAGGTTGAAGAACTCCCTAATCCTGAACAAAAAGCATTGGCTGAATTCAAACAGCTAATTCAAGAAGCTCTTAACAAACACGAATTCACTTCCCCTCCGCCTCCGCCGTCACCGCCGGCAGCCAAGGAGAAGGAGGAGGAGAAGAAAGCAGACCCTTCCCCTGTCGCAGCCCCTGCTGAGACACCAGAGGCAGAGCCGGTTACAGAGGTAGCATCTGAGTCGGTGTCAGAGGCAGCACCAGAGCCGGTGGTAGTTGAACTGGAGACAAAGGAGGAGAAAGTGACTCCACCGGAAACGGAAGTTACTCCGGTACCGTCACCTGAAACACCATCGGAGCCGGAGAAGGTGGAGGCAGCTGAAGAAATCAAGGAAACAATTGTCGAAGTACCCGCGGCTGTTGCTGTGGCGGCGGCAGCGGAGGAGCCACCGGCCACGGAGGAAGCAGAGGAACCAAAAACAGAGTGTACACCACCACCAGAAGAAGTATCAATATGGGGAATACCCCTATTAGCTGACGAGAGAAGTGACGCCATCCTTCTCAAGTTTCTAAGAGCAAGAGATTTCAAGGTGAAAGAAGCTTTCACCATGCTAAAAAGTGTTGTTGCATGGAGAAAAGAATTCAAAATTGATGAACTTTTGGATGAGAAAGAATTAGGTCAAGGACTTGAGAAAGTTGTGTACAATTATGGTTTGGACAAAGAAGGACACCCTGTTTGTTACAATGCATTTGGTGAATTCCAAAACAAGGAATTGTACCAAAACACTTTTGCTGATAAGGAGAAACTAACCAAATTCCTCAGATGGAGAATTCAGTTCATGGAAAAGTCAATCAGGAATCTTGATTTTAGTCCTGATGGTATCTGCACTTTTGTTCAAGTTATTGATCTTAAGAATTCTCCTGGTCTGTTCTTTTTCAAGAAAGAACTTCGCCAGGCTACAAATCGTGCTCTTCAATTACTTCAGGATAATTACCCTGAATTTGTTGCCAAGCAGGTATTTTTCTGTCCTTTTAAATCTGTGATTTAAGTACATTTCTTGGTTGTAGAATTACTTCTAGTTATCCTATCAAAGTTAGTACTTTGAGTTATTAATGATCCTTACCTTTTCAATTTCTTTGATTTGGCTGGAGCATCACCCTTTTAAAATGAAAAAGAAAGATACTCCATCCGCCCCTATTTATGTGACACCGTTTGTGACACCGTTTGAGCATGAAGTTTAAGAAAGAAATGACTTTTGAAACGTGTTGTATAAAATAAGCTTTATATATTTGTGTTGCTATAAGTCATCACATCACATTAAGGATAAAAGAGGAATGTTAAGGTTAAATTGATGTTTCTAAGTATTTAAAAGGTGACATTCTTTGGGGCAAACTAAAAAGAAAAGGGTGTCACATAAATCAGGACAGACAAAGGGAGTAGTAAAAGATAAAACTTTTGTGTTTGATATTTTTATTTTGTTATATGATGTTGATATATGGATATCTAATTGATATGGGTGTTATGATGCGAAGGTGTTCATCAATGTTCCATGGTGGTACCCAACTTACTACAGAATGATAAATGCAATTTTTACTACAAGGACCAAGAGCAAGTTTGTTTTTGCTGGTCCTTCAAGATCTGCTGAGACCCTTTTCAAGTCAGTACTCTAATTTTACCCCTTATTCTGATGACTTTCAAACTTATATTATTTGCATTGAGCATATTCTGATTTGTAATAAATGTGATGAAAATTCAGATACATAACCCCTGAACAAGTACCAGCACAATATGGTGGACTTAGCAAAGAGGGTGAACAGGAATTCACTGTTGCTGAACCTGCCACAGAGGACATCATTAAGCCAGCTTCTAAACACACCATTGAATTCCCAGTTACTGAGGTATGTTCCGTATTTCTTGACGGATTTAACTTATATACATTGATAATGTAATATAGATAATTAGGCTTATTATAGAGAGTTAGTTATTGTTGTTGAACATTGTTAGTGCATAGAAGTTAAACGTTCTACTCCTAGTTGTAGAATTGAGCTACAGCCAGATTTGCATTTCATTTGTTGGATTTGTCAACTTTATTGTGTTGAATATGGGAAAATGTTGGATTTTGCAGAAGTGCAGTTTGGTTTGGGAAGCAAGAGTGACAGGGTGGGATGTATCTTATGGAGCTGAATTTGTACCAGCTGCTGAAGGTGGATACACAATAATTATAGAGAAATCAAGAAAGGTTGGAGCAAATGAAACAGTGATCAGCAACACATATAAGGCAGGAGAACAAGGCAAAGTGGTGATCACATTTGACAACCAAAGTTCTAAAAAGAAGAAACTTGTTTACAGGTCCAAGAACAAGCCCTCAGATTGAGAAATTCATGTTCTTTTCTTGGTTCTATGGTTGATATTGAATTTAATTTTTGAGTTTTGGATATTTATTTAATATTTGTTGGGTTGTGTCGGATTGGTTTTTTATTTTATGGCAAATATTACAAGGGAATGGAAAAGGATGTAGAGAACATATGTGTAATGTATTTGGAATGTGGACAGAACCTTTTTTTTTACTGATTTATTGATACATTTTCCTGAAAAATTCTTGTAAATCTATTGCTGCTATCCTTTTCCTTTCCTTTTTTGTGATGTGAAGCTTAACGTTAATGAATTCTTTGTCCTTTTGTTTCTTATATTTTGTTTCGTTGTCTTTATGGGAAGATGATCCCAAATAGAGATATTTTGCAATTTCATTTGCAAAAATAAGCCACTACAAAATTCAGAAAAGAGGTCCACCTCTGTCTCTTAACTTTGGACAGGGATTCAAAATCGTCCTTTTATGTGTAATTCAAGATAGCCCTCATAGTTTTCTAAACTTGTGTATTTCTATCCTCAGAAAACGTGATGTTTCCACCTAGAACCATAAGACAGACTCAAATTTAAGGTAATGCTGCTTTGAGATTTGAGAACAGTTCATTGTAAATGTCACGGAATGTCACGAGTTTCAATTTCAATGAGTTCAAATTAGTTAAACAATTCCACTATCTAAATTAACTAGGCCAGTGATTTAATGGGGATATATATCTGGGTGATCTTCCATTCTTGAATTTCGAAGGTGACTTACAATGTGTTGAATTAAAATTATGTCTGTGGACCTATACATCATCAAAGGCGGAGTCAGGATTTGAAACTTATGGTTCGAAGTTTTAATCATTTTAAGTTAATGAGTTTTAAATTAATAATTTATACATATTTAATGGATTGTTTTAAGATAAATACATGAATTGGACCAAAGTGACTGGGTTTGACCGAACCCTTACTTGATGAGTTAGCTCCGCTCATGTAGCAGGGGCGGAGCTACCCTTGTCCGAGGGTTGTCTGACAACCTTTCGCCGGAAAATAATAGGTATTTGTTTTTAAAAATTAAATATATACAATGGATTGACAACACTTAAAACAAGACAAACTCCCCGTGTAATGGTCAAGGGGTGTCAAAAGTGACGGAATGTTGCAAGTTCCATTCCCTATTGCAGCATAATTTCCATTTTTCTTGGCTTCTTATTTAGATTTTGACCTCCACTACTCCCATATAGATCACGGGTTCGAACCGCGAAATCAACCATCGATGCTTATTAAGGTAGGCTACCTAGGTCGCATCTATTTGAGATGGGATCCTTCTTCGTTCTGTTGAACTGAAATTAAGCAACGTCTCCGAAAAATAATGATAAAAAGAAGTATCCGAAGTGACATAAGAGAAAGAACAAACATATATTTTGATCTTAAAAGCAGTTTTCTTTTCAGAAAGAGGAAAAGATTACACGAAAAAAAGCTGGAAAAAATACTGTTAGAGCACGTAAAGCAGGTATTTGTATGAAGTTGTTTCACTTTTTCACCAAAGTAGTTATCTAATTGCTTTATTTTATTACTGAACCTGCAAAAGTTTGTTATTAAAGTGAGGTTCTAATCATTTTACCCACCAACTTTACATTAAATAAGAAAAATATATAGAGCATAGCCTATAGGTTTTTCTATCATCATCAATGAGTAGGTTTTAGATGTCTCCGAATTTAAAAAAAAAGGAGTCGTTGGGTTCTTGTTGTTGCCAATGGCCCCCAGCAATAATGTTATTACGACATTTCATACTACAAGTTATTATCTAATCCAAAGATTTTTTGTTGATGCTGAAATCTTCAGCCTTTAATTGTGGCTAAATCTAAGCTGATACATATCCCAAAAGGAGATAGGGAATGGAAAGGGACTTGGGTTCGGAGGAAAAACAATTTATCCACGCCCGTTGTTTATATTAAATTATATTAATTTATCAAGCGATAAAATTGAGGAAAGAACGTTTACGAATTAACCGTGTTAAATGATAACTGTGCATGTAAAGACGGATGCATGTATTTATTGAGTTGGTGAGTAATTTTTTATTTTATTTAATAAGAATGAGTTAATTTCTAGTTTGGATCCAAAATCAAGTTTTAAAGTGCTTTTTTACCACTGTAGATGGGTCGGTTTAATTAATCGCACCTAAAAAAGAAAAGAAGAAATAATGAAAGAATGAGAGGGAGAACATGATCAGAAAAAATCTTCAATTAATGAAAAGAATTACTTTTAGCAGACAAATTGATAAGGTGGCTCCCAGATTGTCTTTTACTTTTTTTTTTCTCAAGATAATTTATACTGCAATAACTAATGGGAGGTAGCATGTATCTTGTGGAATTAATTGAAGTGCGCCTAAATTGTCCGGATATCACAATCCCCTAGAAGGTTTCTTATTTTGAAAATTTTGAGAAATGAGCAAAAATCCCATCTAAGTTAAGTATTTTACACCATTAGATGTCACAAATGTGACAAGGGGTTCGCAATTACGAACTCCGCAATTACGAGAAACACTTCGCAAATGCGAAGATTCCCCAGCCCTGCTGTCTTCGCAAATACAAACAGTTGTTCGCAAATACGACCTGAGTTGATTGCAATTGCGATCTTGAGCTTCGCAATTGAGGAGGGGCCCTCCTAGCCACACTGCTCGCAAGTGCGATGATTCTTTGCAAATGCGAAATCTGCAGACCTGAAGCGCACCAGCTATGATTTCTAAGTCTAAAACACTCTGTAGCCTATCTAAAACTCACTCGAGTCCTCGGGGTTCCAAACCAAACATGCACACAAGTCTTAAAACATCATACGAATTTGCTCGCGCGATCAAATAGTCAAAATAACACCTAAAACTACAAATTTAGCACCATCAAATGAAATTCTCAATAACACTTTAAAATTTTTATTTTCACAATCGGATGTCCGAATCACGTCAAACAACTCAGTTTCTCACCAAATTTCACAGACATATCATAAATATTATAATGGACCTGTATCGGGCTTAGGAACCAAAATACGAACCCGATATCAACAAAGCCAAACAATAATCAATTCTTAAAACCATTGAATTTTTCAGACTTTTAATTTTTAACAAAAATTCATAACTCGAGCTAAGGACCTCCGAATTCGATTTTGGGTATACACTCATGTCCCATATTTCAATACGGTCTCTCCGGGACCGTCAAAATACGAGTCCTGACCCGTTTACTTAAAACGTTGACCGAAGTCAACTAAAATAAAGTTTTTAGGCAAAATTTTTTTTTTTTATCAACTTTTAACATAAACGCTTTCCGAAAATATATACCTGGACTGCGCACACAAATCGAAAAAAAGTAAAAATGAGATTTTAAGGCTTGAAAGCATGGACTTTCGGGTCATCACACTTGACAGCAATAGCTAGGTAATTTACATTTGATCTTATCCAAACATTTTCTTGATTATCTTGTTCAGTGCCTATAACTTAACTTCGATAAGAACAAAACTTTCGTTGACCGATCTTTGAAACTTAAGTTAAAAAAACGAAGAACATTGCCCCTGGAATCTCGGAAATTTTAATTCCAAGGCTTTAGTTTTGGTTTTGGCCCACGTGAATGCAGGACCTTTGACTTCTTTGGATTCACTGAAGAAAGGACATCGGTTTGGCTAAAAAGAGCATTTTGGGCGTGTTTGTAGGAAGGAAAATATTTTCTAATTTTTTTATATTTAGTTGAATTAAATGTTCTGAAAAATATTTTTCTTATGAATTTATTTTTTTTTAATTGGAGAAAAATATTTTTCTTATTAAGAGAAGGGAAAACACTGTTCAAAACTCCTCAACCTTTCTTACCCTCATCAATCCACTCCATCCCTTCCCTCCATAAAAAGCTTTTTTTTTTTCAAATCTTGGTTTTTCCTTACTATCCACCCTATTACCCCTCCACCCACTCCACCCCACCTCCATCCCCCTCCAGTAAAAAAATATTTTTTTATCTTATTTTTTTTATTGCAATTTCAAATTTCTATTTTTTGATTTTTTTGCACTACCCACCCCCCAACTGCCCCCTCCCCTGTCAAAATTTATTTTTTAATATATTTTTTAGTTTTAGTTTTTTTTATTTATCGGTTTAAAGGTTCAAAATTTTACAAGTTCCAAAGTTATGAGTTCGGAGGTTTATGTGTTTGGAAGTTTTCGTGTTTAGAAATTACAAAGTTTACGGATTAGAAATTCCGCGATTTCAAAAGTTTAGCGGTTCGAAAGCTTATGAAAAATATGGGTTCGGAAGGTTATTGGTTTGAAAGTTTATGCCTTCATGTTTATTATATCTAAATTATTTATGAATACTCTTGAGAAGTCATTTTCCTTAATTTGCGTACCAAACATCAGAAAATGAATAAGATTACTACTTGTTTTTCAAGAAAATATTTTTTTGAAAAATATTTTCCGTTATACCAAACACACCCTTTGTTTGTGAATATTTTTTTAAAAGAATAATGGTTTCACTAGTCATTTTAATTGAATTTAAATTAGTATTATCTCCAATCCACAATAAGTGAACCGTTTTGTCTTTGGCACACCCATTAAAAAATATGAACTCCTAGAAAAAAAATATATTCACTAAATTAACCTTAATTAATTGTTATCTTGACATATTGGAATATGTAAATAAATGTAATTTTAAAAAAATAAAATTAATTCTTTCTTGATTATGTAAATGGATACTTATTTTGAATTAAAATAAAAAAGATAAAATGATCATTTATTATAGTCCGGAGGGAGTAATGTACAACGACAATAGTGGAAGCTTGTGGTGTTTTTGCTGATAATAGAGAGGTGAAAAACGTGAAAATATATTCAGTTTATATATTCACAAGAGGGAATGAGCAAATATTGAGTACTCCCTCCGGTCCAAAATAAGTGATTTTTTGGGTGTTTTCACACAGATTAAGAAATTCACTTTTTAGCATTAATTAGCAATAGAATTGACCATATTAACCTTTACTATCTCACATAAACACTCCTAACACATATTCCAACACTATTTACTCCATGGACAATGTAAGAAAAAAATAATTAATTCATTCTTAAAATCTGAAAAAATCACTTATTTTGGACCACAAGAAAAAATCCAAAAAATTACTTATTTTGGACCGGAGGAAGTAATAAACTAAGAATATAGCAATGATAAACGAAACTAACAGTCATTTGGTTTAAAATATTCTTCTCGAAATATTATGTAAAATTAATTTAAAACTAAAACAATTTTGTAAAAGAATACTTTTGTGTGAAATATTTTATGTAATAATCTAATTCTGATTCACCTTCCAAAGCACATGCATATGTTTCTGTTTGCTTTATGAGAAAAGACGAAAAAGTAAAAAGAAAATGATTTTCACTGAAAACTAAGCCTTGTGTCATATCACAGATTACAGATCTAATCCGTTCAAATTAACAATGTCAATCATGCTTAACTTGAAGATGGAACAAATTATTAGTATGATTTAACTTTCCTATTTCCTGTGGAGTCTCTATGCAATTTCTTAATTAAAAAAATAACTAGAAGTACTATGGCCTTGTATTCTCTAATTCCCTTTATTAATTATTATCTCATCTACTGAGAAAAAGAGAAAACATGACGAAAAAGTTTATCTATGATGTCCACGAGCTCATTATAATAACAACTTTTTTTTTAATTTTTTGATATAATATTTTAGAAAAGCAATAACGCGTTTTTGAAAAGAATAGGACGTGAAGAGAATTTTTATAGCAAATTGGCTGTCTTTTTCAGGTTACAAGTTAATTGATTATGAGTAGTTATATGTAATTATCTTTTAAGTGTAAACATTATTTTACACCGTTAAACTCATAAAAATTATGGCGTGCCACACTTTATTGCTACCAATAATGAAAAATGAGATGCAAAAGGAAGAAGAAGAAGATAACACAGAAGAAAGAAGCCATCAATCTTGCGATGAAACCAAAGAAACGTTGGTACCAGTACAAGAAATTAAAATGAATGTGATGTGAACATGAAAGTATTGTAAAGACGAAGTAGCTAGCTGTTGTTTTGAACAAAGCGTAGATGATCCAAAAACGGATAATGATGAAACAAAAGCAGAAAACTACAGTAAAACAGGAAGCAGAGATAACAAATAGTCAATGCAAAGGCAAATAAGGCAAAACATGGCATGTGAAGCAGTCCGAATCTTATATACTGTTAACTTGGGAACAATTCCTGACTTTAGCCTGCATTTGTTGCTTGGCCTTTCTTTTTTCACGATTACGTATTCAAAGTTAAATAAATGAACGTAGAATATAGTTGTACCCACTGCGCCTTAGTTGACAGTTGTAAACATGGGTGTTTGTCGGTCCGTACGGTACAGTATTCGATTTTTTTAAAAGTGTTATGGCAATATCATACCCAATTAAATTTGGTATGATTCGGCTTTCTTTTTTCGATTATTCGGTCTGATTATAACTTCGGTTTATTCGGCTCGAATATTAACTAATGCATAAAGTCATTGATTGTAATATTCTTAAGTAAGATATTCACGAATATAAAAAATAAAATATCTTCATCAACTTTCCGATAGCACAAGGATGTGCCACCGGAAAGGAGGGGGGCTATCTGTATAGGGTAAAATTGGTTCATATTAAATGTTTGTATAATAGAGTGACACGTGGAACCAGTGACAGATGGAAAGCGAGACAAGTGGAAGTTAAGACCAGGGGCAGCAGTCTCGGCTAGCACCAGGAATCCCCAGACGGGAATGTTACTCATGAAGCAAATGAATACCTGTCACCCGATAGCATGCAATGAAGAATATTCTGCAGTATTAAATACATATTCCGTTAGAGAATATGGCATTCATAGCCAGCCGTTACACATTCTTTAATAGCCTCCATAATTATTATTTAAGAGAGGCTTGATCCTAGGACATTATTCCCTAGATGCCACTATAAATAAGGATTCCAACAACCATTGTTGAAGAGGAATTTTCTGACAATCTTATACCATATATTGTTCAAAGCTTAATAACACATTTTATATTCTTGCTTATTAATATTGTTATTACTGCCTCCGGAAGCTCTACTCTCCAAAGCAAGATCTCTACTATCTTATTTCGATTTTAACGTCAAGTCTTATATTCTGATTTAATTTATTTATTATTTTTGGGATCAAATCGATTCACTTGTCTATAAGCCACGTATAAATTTAATTGTACAGTTTTACGGGTAAAAAGTTTGTCGATCGGTATTGTACGGTATTTAGATATTTCAGTCCGGTATTTTCGGTATTCGATTTCTTAAAATATTATGTCAATATTATATCTAATTAAATTCGGTATGGTTCATCTTTTCGCTTTTCGATTTATTCAGTATGATAACTTCGGTTTGTTCAACTCGAATATTAATAAATATATATACTGTAATATTCTTAAATAAGATATTCTTTTTTTTGGTCAAATGTCAAATTTTATTTAACCAGTAATGAAATTTACAGTACTTCTAGCTCCTTTGGACTAACGAGTTAGACTCAAAATAACATCAAAATAACTATAAAAAAAGATATTTACAAACTTAATAGTTCCTCTACTACATTAGACTTCATAGAGGGAAACTATTTACTCTTTCTAAATACTTCTTCCATTTTGCCTTCTGCTGCCCTTTGAAATGTAATTGAAGGACAATGTCTCATATATTCTTCTTCATATCAATCTCCTTTCCCTGGAATCTGCGCATGTTCCTTTCTATCCAAATGTGGTATATTACTGTTGCAAACACAAACAGAAATGCCAGAATACTACCATAAGCTCGACTATTTTTTGTTCTTGCACTCAGCCATTTAACTTCCTCTTCCGATGAACCAATCCGATGCTTCTCTCCTATTGATAATCGGCATAAAGTATGTATATTTTGATATATATCGCCTCGCATTTTGCTCTTGTCTCGATGATTTGAGATGTTTAACATGATGATTTATGCTAAATTATGGTGTTTCAATGTGTAGGAATCATTCGAATGCAATTTGGGACGAAAGGGCGAGAACTAGAGTGAAATCGGAGCAAAAACGCAAACAGCCAATTTTGAGTGCCACAGCTAGCGTGGGGCGCTCGCTGTGGCCCAATTTCCAGTAGTTAATTATTTTGAGCGCCAGGGCCAGCGCCCCATGCTTCCCTTGACGCTCGAATCGCAAAAGTATTCTATTTCGGACCAAAAAGGGTATAATTGTCAAAAAGCCCCTACACACACATCTTAAAAAGGAGAAACCTCCATTATTGGAGGGGAGGATCTGATTTTAGAGAGAGAAGGAGGAGGAAACTCATCTTGGAGAAGAAAATCAAGAGGAACATCAACTTGGAGCAAGGATTGAAAGAGTTTTTCTAAATCTTCTCCTAGTATTTACTTATATTATGTTTAAGACTTTTATTGTTGATTTTTGTATGAATATGAGTAGCTAAAAACCCAAATATTCTGGGGTCAGGGTGTTAGATGATCTTGTTATTTGAAGCTTAGATTGAAGATCTTGAATTTATTGTTATGGGTTGTTTATTTAATTTTGCCTTTAATTATTTTACTGCGTAGCTAACAGTGAAAAACTAGTTATGGATCTTGAATTAAACTTGAAAAAGAAAATTCTTGATTGCAAATAGAATCAAATAGAACAAGATGTGAATCCTGGACATCGGGTGAAAGATTCGCGATTAATTTGTAAATGCATTCAAATTAATATTAATACCATAGACATATAGGTATTAGTTTAACTTGAAGAGGCGCATAAGAATTCGACAGATTCCTATGGGTATTATTAACCCTATAATCAATAACCCAAATAATTCAATAAAACAATCTTAAGCTAAGAAAGTAGCATGATCTCTAGCAAGCCCATGAACCTGGAATATCTTTCATATAAATTGTTAACAGAAAATTGTATAAGTGTTGTAGTAATTTTGTGTTGAATTATTGTTTGATTACTAAGTAAATTCTAAATTGGTTCTTTATGTATTTGGTGATAATTTAGCCTGAATTGATAATTGTTTGAGTCTACATCAGTCGATAAGTTGATCACAATTCCTTGTGGGAACGATACTTTACTTACTACTATATTACTTGTCGATCGCGTACACTTGTGTGAGTGTTTTGGTCGCAACAAGTTTTTGGCGCCGTTGCCGGGGAATTAGAAATTAATTATTTTTCTACATTAGACTTTTATTCTTATCTTAACAAGTTCTTTTTTCTTCTCTTTTTGCAAAATATGTTATTTTTATAACTATTTGATTTTTCTCTTAATATGTTTCTAGTTCTCTCAGGATGACATCTGGGAATGAAATATACGGAGGTAAGGTTAATGATGAAGACACTTGGTTGATCAAAGATTTTTATGGCCCGTATTTTTGGGCTAGTCATGGCCTCACCTCTTGGACATCTGAATTTAAATATGGGAGTAAGGGTTGGTATTGAGACGGATATTCTCGATTAGGGAAATCTGCGAAACGACATTGCTTACTAACAATGTTGATGAAAGATTGGTCTAAGGAGAGAGATGAGCTTGCAAAAAAAAATGATAATTTTGGCTTGGATGTGCATAACTTAGATTCAAATTTGAGTGCAAAGGTTGATGCGTGTAACGCCCAATAATTTAATGATGAGTTGTATGAAGCTGAAAAAAATCTTCTAGACCAAATTGAGAAGCTAAAATGAGAATACCAATCATTCGATCATGTTTTTCTTGAGGATGTCAATGTTGAGAAGATTTCTCTAGAGTCATGTGAGGAAGTAGATAACATTACTTTAGGAGAATTGAGTGTGTGTATAAATGAGGATGTAAATAGTAGTAAAATTCATGAGTTATGGCGCATTAGACCTCATTCCAATCATTTTTTCACATTGTATTTAGATAGTAAGATAGTAATCGAGCCATCTGAGCCTACGGGAAATTCAAAGAGTGAGGATGGAAGTGCCTATATTCTTGAATTTGTTGTGCAAAAAAGCAAAAATTATATTCCTCATCCAAAGGCCGAGAAGTGTAGAGTGAAAAATTTATTACTTGGCCTAGTTATCTTTATAGCCTTACTAAAAGAGCATAGCCACAGACTGGATGTCCTGTTAGGGGTAAAATTCATAAGTTCAAGGTGGAAGAAAAAAGTGGTTCACGTCGTGCCGCGACGATAAATTAGGCGCTAGTTGGGAGGCAACCCAATTTTTATTGTTTTCCTAGTTAACTTCTTACTTTTTCTTTTTATAGGTAGAGTATTGCATTTTCTTTATAGGTATAGAAATTTTAGATGTAATGGTGTAGGACGTGTAAATTGGGTATATATAAGGCTCGGGGGATCGGGATGTTTATTTGAAAAAAAAAAGGCAAGCAAGGTGAAAGCTCTTCATGGCAGCCCAGAGGCAAGCAGGTCGCCAAAGGATCTCAGCCTATTCGTGCCGTCTGAGCGGTACATTTCTGAGATGGGGAGTGGACTCTGATACAGGGAGTTTTTCTTTTCACCCTACTCCATTTTCATTTTTACTTGCATCGAGGACTATGCATAGTTCAAGTGTGGGGTGGGAGGAATACTACATGTGTTGTAGTTGTATATTTTGTATTAATTGTTTTGTTTTGTTTCTTTTAGTAGTTCTAGTGTAGTCAGTCTAGTTTAGTATTAGTTGCTTTAAATAAAAAAAAAGTATAAAAATACAAAAAGAAAAAAATATACATGTGAAAAAGCTCAGACTTTTCCCGACGATGGATCTTTTGGATAATTTTCTTGAGGATTAAAAGTCCGATTAAAAATGCCAATTTTTTTTATGTAGGTAGCATCCCTTGGTTTTTGTTTCGACACCGGTTCTTTTCCAAGGGTGTATGTCGAACCGGGTATACTAGTTTAGTTTTTTTATTTTTTTATTATTGTCTTTTCTTTCTTAAGAGTAGGAAAAGGGAGAGTGAGGTGCTTTGAGATACCTATTGACATGGTTGATGTTGGCAATTTAATTTATGGCATGCGCTCTGTCTTTCTGCATATATTATTTAAATTGTAATGCTCAAGTAAAGTAAGTAGCCTACTCTTTGATCCCTTTTTCTCAGTTGATTGACTTGTATGCTACCTAGTGCATTGTTACTTAAAAATTCTCAACTTGCTAGCTTGCTTGACTTGAGAGTTGCATAGAACCGTCTTGAGTGAGTCAAGTGTCATGTATATGTAAGGATTTTTGATACTTTGTGCTATCCTGTGTAGTCTAGAACTTGCCCCATGTGTTAATCAACGCGAAATTATTAAGTTATGCTAATCTAGGAGATGATGTAGGCGTTTCTTGCTTGACCATGAAGGTTCTTGTCACTTATAAATAAAAATTTCTCATTGCTATCCCTTTGAGCCTATAGACCATTTCCTTGGTATCCACATTACAAGCCATGCTCCTAATTTGTTCTTGATTTGAGCATGTTGAACATTTACCTCCTAAAGCACTTAGTCGCTAAAAGACGTAAGGGGAGAGATTTGGGAGTTACTTTCGAGTGGAACCATGGAAGGGCCCTTAAGGTGCACTAAGATTGTGAATAAAAATCACTAGCTTAAGAACTTCAATGCAAGGAGTGTGTGTAAAAAAAATGTGCAAGAAAAAGCAAATAAAAGTTCTAATAATGTAAAAAGATACGCACCTCTTAATAATTTTTTTCTTTCATGCTAGTGAATCCATAGAGGTGCTTAATTGGAAAAAAGAAGAAGAAAAGAAATGGGATATGTTATATATGGTGTATGACAAGTGAATGAGTTGAGAAGAAATTGAGCTTGATTTTCGAGTGTAGTGTATTAAAGTGCTTAGGAGGGTTAGTCACTATTCCTAAATATATCCTACCCGTCACTTAGCTTACATTACAACCTTAAAGTCCTAATGAATCCTAGATTTGGCTAGCTTAGATTGGTAGAGATATACTCTACGGGCAAGCTTATGGTACAACCACAGGATGCACATGAATTCTTTGTGAGTGTGAGTTGTCACACCTCCTTTTTACCTACACCCGCAAGGGGCATAAAGGAGTTTTTCCACTTAAAGGACAATCGGGACGGGATTTATTATTAAATTTTAGAGTCGTCACTTGGGAGATTAATGGTGTCCCAAGTCATCAGTTGAATCCCAAACCGAGGAAACTATGACTCTATTAACAGTCCGCGAACCAGAAATCCGAGTAAGGAATTCTGTTAACCCTGGAGAAGGTGTTAGGCATTCCCGGATTCTGTGATTTTAGCACGGTCGCTCAACTGTTGTACTTGATTTTATCTGATTTCAATACATGTTCTATCCTATATGCCTTTTATTAATAGTCCGCTTTTATTATATATATTCATTTTTAATAAGAATTACAACGTCGTAAAAATATATCTCGAACCACGTCGCACCAGTGCACCCGTGGCTTTTGACACATTTCGACTTCGTTGAAATTTGGATTTGGGTCACATAAATGTGCACCCGTATTTAGGAAGGTAATATTATTGACATACTTGCCTAAAGCAACTACGCATTTATTGTATTTGGGGAAGACTATGAAATTCGCTAAATGGCCCTCCCGAATTCTAAGTAATTTTATTCAAGATTAAATAAAGCAAGGGCCACGCAATTGTCATTTTTGTTTTGCGCGACACACCTCGATTCTAATTTTAAGGAAATTCAAAACTAAAGCAAACTACGAATGTCCGTGATTTGTCACCAAACTGAACTGCGATGGCTTGTGGAGTTCAAAGATTTATGGGATGCAATATTAGATAAGCATGACTTTGCTGATTATTCAACCAAACTTTTGACGGATCATTACTAAGAGAAAAGATATGGCTACTTCTGGAAATTTTGGCCTTTAACTTGGGAACATTATCAATCTCACATTAAGCTAATATGTACAAGATTTATTAAAATACCTACAAACTTGATCCATGAATCAACTAGAAATCCTATCCGAAGTAACAGTAACATCTACAATATTCAAAGTCAGATTTGTATTCTTAGCTACGGAATGGGTCACAGTGAATTAAGACGAGGATCAAAACTTAATCAATGGCCCAAACTACAACAGAAGCTATGCTCACTGCAATTCTTAAGCAACTATATAAGCTTTATATCCATACACAATCATCTAACAATAAACCACAAATAATCTAGAGCTTCACCTTTGAACCCAATGTTTATAACTCTATTCAACCAGTGACAAAGATCCGTAAACTCGAGATATTAGCACAATCAATTAGACCTCTTTAATCAACAAGAAAATGTCGGCATAATTCTTTTAAGCAGAAGGTAAGACGACTGCAATTAATTCACGTTTGAGTATCAAGTGAAATCATAATAGAACTAAACCAGCCATGACAACGATGGAATTCAGCCATGAGAACGATGGAATTCAACCGTGAAGAACAGATAGTTTTATTTCAGCAATAATCATTATAGAACAGATATGATTTTCTAAATCTATAGGGGAAATTAAATCGGGAGTTAAGGAATACCTCGATGTGGCTAAATTGAAGGAGAAAACCAATGAGAGACTATACTTAATTCAGTACAACGAGCAGCAGAGTTACAACTCCAAGACCGCAAGTTCATACAGAAATCGGATCCGAGATTCAACCGCGACTGGAACTACGGACGAAACCTCAATCGACGCTGAACTTAAACTTGAACATGACCACCGCTCAATCGGATTCCATAGTTTGAAACGAAATTGAAATTGAGAAGAGGAAGCAGCAACACACTTTCGTTTGTACCTTTTTAGTTCTGTTTTCTTAATTTTCAAAATTGAAAAGGGAATGAAGAGGCCGAAATAAACATCTTCGATCTTATTCTTTTGTTTGTCGACTGTGAATGCGTGTCCGGATTCAACACGGCTGAAATTTCAAGGGTCCTTCATGTGTGTGTGTGGTCATTTGGGGGTGAGCAGAACAATGGGGAAGGGGTCGGTTATTTCTACTGCGGCTGCGCTCCTTTTAATTAGGTGTGTGTGGGGTATTTTTAATGTGATGGGGTGGAAAAGTAGTTTTGGGGGAAAAATATTTTGGGGAAAAAATTTGGGTTTTTCAAATGTTTGGCCAATTTGAATTTAAGACCAAGCCTTTTCATTTCCCTCTTCTTTTTGTTGTTCTTTTCTTTCTTTAATTAATTAAAAACCTAAACTAAATTCCTAAATTAATTCAAATTGTAAAATTAAGCTAATTATCTAACTATGTAAAAATGATCATTTTTTGTTATTTTTGATTAATAGCACAATTAAATCAATGTAATTAATTTCTAAATACAAATTAAACCTAAGGTGACATGAAATTAAAATGTAATTTTTTTTTATTTTCTTATTATTTTAAAAATATTAAAAATGCATGAAATGCAACTAAATAAAGAAAAATACCTAAAAATCAATTAAAATTATTTTGGTCTATTTTTAAGAGTTATTTTCATGTAGAGCAAAAATCACGTGCTCACAGCTTCCCCTCTTTGCTCGGAAACCCGAAGGATTTTCGTGCAAAGATAAGTAAGCGGATACGAGCGATTTTTGCCCATTTGAATACTCCGTGGGAAGCATTTTTTTGAAAAATTTGACCGAACCTTGCTTCAGGGGTTGCCTACATATCCTTGGCTATAAAGGAATCAGGTCAGTGTAGTTCAAAAGTGAGTGAGATGGTAGAGTATGCCGAGGTAAAGAGCCGGTCGAGGTGCCGTTCTTCCGAGGTTCCGGTCCGCGGTCCTGTTATTACATCAAAATCAAAAGAAATGAAAAGGGACTAATAAGCCTGTCAACTACGAGTTAAAAGATTCCTATCTATAAGTCTTCTGAAGCTTGATCTTGAGTCTTGAATGGTTCTTCATGCAGACCTTGGATCTGAACCTTGACGCTAGCTAGTTGCAGGTGCTAATTCATTCTTCCTCAGCTTTTCGGACCAAACCTGGACAGCGCCCCACGCTTGTGACTCCAATCATGTCTTAAGCAATTCACATCTTTTTCTACTTCTGCATTTGGATCCCTTTTTCCATCTTTTTGTTTCTCCTCTTCTTTTATTATTTTGGATTGTGACCAACTTCCGCTGGTCGTCTCAAACATTTGACTCGCATTATTTCCGCAAGCCTCCTTTGTTGCTGACTTGAATTGTGATCTGAGATGTTTTACCCTTTCTCCGAGTGATGCTTGACTACTAAGACTTAAAATATGTTCCTATATTCTCCAGGCGGGATCCTGACTGCTGACTGCTGACTGCTGGAAAGTATTCCCTTATTCTCCAGGTGGGCTCTTGACTAAAACAAAATAGGCAAACAAAGAAACTTTTCTGCCCCAGTTTGGTGGCTGGGTACACATGTTATCAAATATTAAAAATTAAAAGTTAAAATTTGAATTGTACTTCCCTTGTTCTCCAGATGGGCGCCTGATTGCTGAAGCTTGAAAAGCATTCCCTTGTTCTCCAGGTGGGCTCCTGATTACTGAAACTTGAAAAGTATTCCCTCGTTCTCCAGGTGGGCTCCTGACTGGAACAAAATAAAACAAACAAAGAAAATTTTCTGCCCCAGTTTGGTAACTGGGTACATCATGTTATCAAATATTAAAAATTAAAAGCTAAAATTTGAATTACACTTCCCTTGTTCTCCAGGTGGGCGCCTGACTGTTGAAGCTTAAAAAGTATTCCCTTGTTCTCCGGGTGGGCTCCTGGTTGCTGAACTTGAAAAGTATTCTCTTGTTTTCCAGGTGGGCTCCTGACTACAACAAAATAAACCAACAAAGAAAATTTTCTGCCCCAGTTTGGTGGCTGGGCAGACTTGTGAGTTGTTACTTAAGCTATTGATACGGCGGTGAGAGTAAAACTAAAGACTTGATTGGCATGTACGTCCCCCGTGAGTAAAACCATTTGACTACAAATTTTATCCTAGGAGAAACTTCATCAGACTAGGTTTTCTATCTTAGGAGAGATATATTCATCAGACTAGGATGCAGACCCTAGGAGAAAGTTCATCAGACTAGGTTTTCTATCTTTGGTTATCTTAGGAGAAAGATTCATCCGACTAGGTCCATTTTTTTTATCTTAGGAGAAGGATTCATCAGACTAAGATTCTGATCCTAGGAGAAGATTCATCAGACTAGGTTTATTATCTTAGGAGAAAAATTCATCAGATTAGGATTGGGATCCTAGGAGAGGGGTCGTCAGATTAGGTCCATTTTGCTATCTTAGGAGAAAGATTCATCAGACTAAGATGTTGATCCCAAGAGGCGGTTTCTCAGACTAGGTTTTCTATATTTGGTTATCTTAGGAGAAAGATTCATCCGACTAAGACGTTTATCCTAGGAGAAAATTCATCAGACTAGGTCAATTTTGTTATCTTAGGAGAAAGATTCATTAGACTAAGATTCTGATCCTAGGAGAAGATTCATCAGACTAGGTTTACTATCTTAGGAGAAAAATTCATCAGACTAAGATTTTGACTCTAGGAGAAGATTCATCAGACTAGGTCTATTTGCTATCTTGTCATCTTAGGAGAAAGTTTCATCAGACTAAGATTTTCTAAATGAAGGAAAATCCATCAGACTAGGACTTTTTATCCTAGGAGGAAAAAATGTGAAAAGCAATGGCAGTATTTTGTGCACAAGACAGGCAAGGGCAAAGATTTTGAGAAACTTCCCTTTTATCAGCTCTCGTTGTCTTCCTTTTCTTCCTTTCATTTCCTTCCTATTGTTGAACCGACCTTCTTGCGCTGCTTTGTTCCTGTTTCAGACAAAGAAAACTTGTGAGTTTAAAATGTGGTGGTTGGTTTGTGGCCTTGAACTTCGAAGGTGGCCCATCATCCTCCATTTGTTGTATTGCATGAATGGTCATCTCCCCAATCCTCATGTCTCATATGAATCCCGCAACATGTCTATTGTCCCTGCTTTGTGTATATGATGTTCTTTCTTGACCACTGGCTTTAGACTTGAGTTTATTGTTCCTTCACTTGTCACGATAACTAATTCCCCCTCGAAGATCTTGCTTGTTTATTGACTAACCACTTTCTTTGCTACCCTTGACACGGAGACTATCTCTAATCCGTTCACCAAAACACCCTCCATCTATTGCGTGGTTCCTAAATCAGACTCTTGTATTTCACACGAGTCCCAAAGCATGTTGATTATGGCCAACTCAATGTGCTTGTGGTTTTCTCCTGGCTTGACGCCTTTATGTGCTCACCAGGTCCCATGTTGTTTAATTGGAAAGCTTGGTGGCAGATTTTGGTGTCATTTCTCACTTGTTTTGAACAACCGAGCCAGGAAGAAGGAGTAAAACAAAGTGGGAGGAATGGAGTAAAGGGTAATGGAGAGAAACGATTCCTAACAAGAAACCTACAGAGTAGCAATCCATCGGATGTGGATACCGACTCTAACGACCTTGACATGCACCTAAAGCCTACTCTGTTTCGCAAATTTGAGTTCAGCTCTTGTTGTACCTTTTGCCGTAAAACTAGGCTTCAATGCTCCGCTTGCCCGATCTGATTCACAATCCTTATTCGACTTGTAGTGCCCGAAGGGTTTTTACCACCAAGCCTCGCTCATTTTGATTTTTCTCTCAACTCACCGTCTCCTTATGATGCTCGTGAAGGTTTTCACCAATAAGACTCTCTCATTTTGATCTCTCTCAGCTTTCATCACCTTGGGGGTACCCGTGAGGGTTCTCATCAACAAGACTTTCTCATTCTTCATTTCCTTTGTTTGGACCGAAGTGTTGCCCCTGATATGATTCACCTCTACTCACTTGACTCGGCATTTCTTGAAGACTGATCGGAAGGTCTTTCTTTGGACCGTAATGTGGGTTTTTGGATAGGGTTAGAAAGGAAGGGTATCAAAGGCTCAAAACAATTCAATCATGGGTTCAAAGTTACAACTTTCGGAATCAGATTTCTCACAGAAACCACAACTTCCGCCCTAGTTTCTTTCTTGGGGGACTTTGGATTTTTTGTTTTGGTGTGACTGAACCTCAGAGAGAGGCTGCCTACGTACCCTTTCAGGATCAAGTCAAACGTAGTTCAGGCGCCTACTTTGATTGTTGCGATCTTTCTTCCACTTTTCCTTTTTCATTCTCTTTTCTTTTCTTTTCTTTTCTTTTCTTTTCTTTTCTTTTCTTTTCTCTTTTTGCTTTTTCTTTTCTTTTCTCTTCTTCTCTTTCTTTTTATTTTCTCTTTTTGCTTTTTCTTTTCTTTTCTCTTCTTTTCTTTTGTTTCTCCACTTACTTCCCCATTCGAGCTTGCGAGTCTTATTATTGATTTCGAAAGAGGGGTATGCAAGAAAATAATCGAGACTCAAAGGGGTAACAAAGGATAAAGTGTTTGGATAGCAGAATAAAATGCCTTCGTCATTCCAATCTCCAAAACATGCCAAGTACAAACTACACAGTTAAACAAGTTGCGGAAAACACACATAACACCTTTTTGATTGATTCACATATTTGCCTTTTGTATCTGTTAATTACCTAGCCCCATTGGACAACAATCTCGGTACCACGAACGGTCCCTATAGACTTGGGGCAAACCGATGCGGCATGATGCATTTCAACGGTATTTCTTTATGTTCTATCTGCCCCCCAGTTTCACTTAATTTGGGCTCGACGTGATCTCAAAATGCCTTTACTCATTTCCCTTGAATGTCCGTATAGCTTCAACATTGTTTTATTGCTTCATTACTACACTGACTTTTAAAACCAGGCTGAGAATTATACGTGCATGTCATGTCACTAGAACCAGCATAAAAGAATTTGTAAAGGGAGAAGGGAACTAAATAAAATGACTAGAAATGGCAGGAAATAGAGAATTGCATTAGACTGACGGTGAAAGGATTGAAACAACAGAACAAGCAAACTAAACTAGTTACATCCCTAGACGATACTAAACAAGCTATTATGACTAAACAAAGCAAAAGTGAAAAGATAGAAGGGTTTGAAATACAAGACAATATCCGGATTACAACCCTGAACATAATCCGGACAACAGAAATGACAACAAAATAAACCACCAAAACTCCACTCTAGCTAAACAGGAGATGGAGCGTCTTCCCAACCACAAAAATCGACACACTGGATGGCCCATCAAAATTAATGGGACCTTCATTCAACAAATTTCCGAGAGGATTCTCATACTCTCCGTCACCATGGATATTACCCACAAAATGTGCACCGTCATGTGCAGGTAAACGATTCTATGCAATGTTCTGGGGGCCATTTTCCTGGACCGCAATTATCCCTCCCTGAATTATTCTTTTTATCTTTCTTTTCAAACCCCGACAACTTTCGACATCGTGCCCCTGGGCATTGGAATGGTATTCACACCTTTTAAAAGGATCAAAGCTTCTTGCGCGCTTGTCCACATGATTCGGAGGAACCGGTGCAATCAGGTTATAATGCTTTAGTTTCTCAAACAAGTCTGCATATGATTCTCCGATGGGGGTGAAAGTTTCCTGCTTCTGTGCCCTCTCTTGCTTGAAATTTTGACTGGCTCATAAACCTGCTCCAGGGGGATTTCTGTGGGCTCTTGGAGGTGGGTAGGTGTTTTGAGTTGGGTAAGTATTTTTTGGAGTGGGTGCACGACATGGCGCGTGGGTAGGATGTTGGGGGTATATGTGGGGCATGGTGGACAGAGAAGTGGGGACCACGGGGTGGGTAATAGTACCGTGGAGTGTGGGAATAAATTTGGGGATGGGGTTGATGGTAATAGTGTGATGGGCCCCTGGACCAAGCTCTCGAGTCAACTACCGCCACATCTTCTTTCTTTTTCTTTCCCAGTACCCCTCCGCTCTGGATGGCCTGAGCAGTTGCCTTGATTGCCGAATAGCTCATGATTTTGTCGGATTCGAGCCCCTCTTCAACCATACTTCCCATTTTCACTACCTCGTTAAAATATTTTCCCACTGCTGACACCAGATGACCATAGTAAGTAGGCTCCAAAGCCTGCAGAAAATAATCCACCATTTCGCCTTCCTTCATTGGAGGATCGACCCTTGCAGCCTGTTCCCTCCACCGAAATCCGTACTCTCTAAAGCTTTCTCCGGGCTTCTTCTCAATTTTGGTCAATGAGAGTCGATCGGGGACAATCTCGAGGTTATATTGAAAGTGGCCTGCAAATGCTTGGGCTAAGTCATCCCATGTGTACCATCGAGCATGATCTTGCTGCGTATACCATTCCAAAGTGGCACCACTGAGACTTTGACTGAAGTACGCCATCAGTAATTCATCTTTCCCACCGGCCCCACTCATTTTGCTGCAAAATCCCCTCAGGTGGACCACCGGGTCACCATGACCGTCATACAGGTCGAATTTTTACATTTTGAACCCTGCGAGTAACTGAACATCCGGGAATAGACACAAATCTTTATAAGCCACACTGACTTGGCCACCCAACCCTTTCATGTTCCTGAAGGACTGCTCCAGGCTTTTTACTTTCCGAATCATCTCTTCCTGCTCCGAGTTTTTAAGCGGCTTTTCAATTTTCACCAGGAACTCGAAGTGAGGGGTGTAAGAATATGGCTCAGGCACTTTAAAAGTAGGCTCAGGAGGATAGCACTGACTGTCGTGAGCTTGAGATAATGGCTCACTGGAAGATCTTTGCCATATGGCAGGTGGAGGCGCCACAAAGACAGGGGTAATTGGTGGAGGAGGGTTTTGTTTGGGTGGTGGAGCCTGGGGAGGATAGGAGTTGGTGCTATAACTTTGTTGGTGGAAAGGGAAAGGTGCGGATGCATGCACCAGAGGAAGCTCCTGAGTCTGAGCCAAAGGTGGGATATATGCTAGATTGGCAGGATAAACTGGCGCTGGCTGACCTTTAGCCCAAGCCTGATGCATCTCGGCCATCTGCTGCCTCAACTTATACATCTCTTCCTTCATTGCTTTAACATCTACCACTTCCACCTCTTTTGATGGGTCCACGATACTGGTATCTGATTCTTGGCCTGTCATGTTCATTTTGGTTTTTGCCCGGGTGTTGTAAGAATGGGTTACCAGGATGCCGACTGCCTTTTGTCCTTGTGTTGTAAAAATGAGTTACCACACTAAAACCACAAACCAACCACCTTTCTGGAATGACACGACAAAAATGAAACATCACGTTAGCATTAGGGCATTTAACATATTGGCAACAGCTTTTGATCGGGCGCATGCGCCATCCCGGCTTTTTCCTTATTTCCAATTGCAAAATTTCTCTTCCTTTGTTTTTCTTCTCTTTTTTTCTTCTTTTCACTCTTGCCTTTGTCTTCTCTTGTTCCTTTTTTCTTCCTTTCTTGATGTGTTTCCACTATTTTCTTTTCTTTTTGCCCTTTTGTGGTTTTTCCTCTCTTTTTTTTCTTTTTGCCTTTTGTTATGGTCGAATCCTACGTGGATTGCCTACGTATCATGACCCCGCATGAATCAGACCGAGCATAGTTCTTGCAAATTAATGCAAGCTAAAGAGATAATTTTTTTGGGACTTTCAAATTTGTTTTTCTTGAAGGGAAACTACAGAAGCAGACTCAAAATAACAAACTACAAACTAGATCAAGAATACATCAAAGCTTCACATCCTGAGACCCGTGGGGCATCATTCGGCATCGCCATAGGCTTCCGCAAGACTGAGAAAGTTTTAATGTCATTTGTGACTATTTTAACAAAACTGGCCATATAATGGCTTATTTGACAAGATGGTTATTTTTATAAAAATGTTTAGATGACCAAACTTGATTTTTGGATACGGCCTTTCAACACTTCTGAAAAGGAGATTTTAAGGTTGTGCCCGCAAATTGTTTTAAATTGACTCAGGGTGGCTATTCTTGTAAAAACGGCCTTCCGGCGTCCTTTTGAGAGACATTCGGCTTATTTTAAACAAGAATGACATCATCCGACTTATTTATAACAAAATTTAAAATTTGATATTTTTTGGCTATTTTTTGCAAAAGGGGTGGTTGGACCCGTCAATGGTTGCCTACGTATCTCACATTCGGTGAGAATCAAACCAGCGTAGTTCGGGCAAATTAAAGAACAATACGCTTATCATTTTTATTTTTGGCACTTCAAAGCAAATAATAAAACCACTTGCAAAAGCAATACTTTTTTTTTTATTTTCATTTTTCATGGCAAGACAAACTATTTTCATTTTCTATTTTCTTTTGAAAACAAGACAAAAATAACGACCACTTTTTTCTTTTTTTTTTTCATTCTCAATAATAAAACAACATATTTTTCAAAAATAAAGACTCTTTTTATATGTTTCCTTTGCTTTTAGTAAAACAAAACATTTTCATTTTTCATTTTTTCGAAATTTTGACAGAGTTTCGATAGCATTTGGGCATCGGTTTTTTCTAAAACTAAACAATTAATTTTTACAATGCTATTTCTCTCTTTTCTCTTTTTCTCAATTTCACAAAATTTTCAATGTTCAAAAAGCTGGTTAGCATGCAGGCCCGAGACAAATAAATGCAACACGTAAAATGCATCATGGTGGTCATTTCATTTCCGGTTACCTGTCCTAGACGGACCCAACCCCTGTGTTGAGTCCCCTAAGTCATATGCATGTGATGCAAATAAGCGCTTCTACTAGGGATCCGGCATGAAGTCAAGTTATTCTAGGTTCAAATCCTGGGTATGTGTTCTAGACTGTGTACCCGAGCGGACAACTCGAGTCGAGGAGGGGGCTACGTACCGGGGACCCACGTGATCATCCGGCTTAGTAACTTGTCCGGCCTCTTTCTTATTTCAAGGTATGACACTAACAGAATAGGGAGTCTCAACCAGTAAGCACATCCCCGGAGGTGAGAAGAGAAGGGTTTCGGCACAGTTCATATACAGTTCAGATAATATCAAAGCGGTAAACATTTAGCACATTAAGCATGAAACATGTAGGAAAATCAGATATAACCAAATACAACAATTTATCTAAGCTCGAATTCTGAACCCTAAACAAAAT
>MU687756.1:0-32282 GCA_026770625.1 Nicotiana glauca | reverse complement strand
GTAATTAGTTAGAATTAAAATAATTAGTTTGTTTAAATACGGAGTTCAGGGGTGAAAGGGATTAAAGGGTAATAGGGTAAAATTCGTCAGTTCAAGGGGTTAAAAGGGTAAAAAGCAGTAGGGTATTTGGTAAAAACAATCAAAATTCAAGGGTATTTTGGGAACATTAAAAGGGTTAACAGTAATAAATCAAGGGAAGTGGGGGTAGTTTGGGCATAGGAAAAGGGCAATAGGGTAGATTTCTAAGTTGAAGTAGGGGTAGATAGGGAATTACACTAAGATAGAAGGTTCTAGGTGGGGTAGGGGTGTGCATTCGATTTATCGATTCGATTTTGACCCTTATCGATAATTACTTATCTATTATCGATTTGCACATATGCTTATCGTTATCGTTTCAATAAGTTTTCGATTTTTTCGATTCCGATTTATCAATTTTGGGGGTTTATCGATTCGGTTATCGATGACACCGATAAGAAAATTTATGGTATTCCACGGAAAATATATCGCTATAAACGCGCCTAACTAATATTGACAAAAAGAAGCTAAAATAAGACGAACACCATTTATAACATAAAAATTGTGTCAACAAGCACATGCAACAAAACTAAAGTAAGGGATCAAATGTATGCCACCAACACTCCAACGGTATAAAAAAACCAAACAAAATACATCATCACGGCTAATTCTATTTTCCATTAATTTGAACTTCATTCTCTTGATCTTTAAATATGATCACTTCCTTAAATGTGATAGGGGAAATAATAGGGTAATGGACTTAGGGTAACGGAAAGGGTATAGATTAGGAAAAATGATATTATATAGCCGCTTTCAAAATAGTAGCGGAATATATATACATTCGGTATACTACACAAATAGGTAATTACTCATTTTACAAGTATCTACAGTAGGGGTGTACATTCGATTTATCGATTCGATTTTGAGCCTTATCGATAATTACTTATCGATTATCCATTTGTACATATGCTTATCGTTATCGTTTCAATAAGGTTTCGATTTTTTCGATTTTTTTGATTTCGATTTCGATAATAAATAATCGATTCGATTTATCGATAAACCGATTTGAATGCATACCCCTAAGGTGGGGTAACTAGTATGATTTTTCACAAATAAGGGTAGCCAATCGAATAACTAGTAAAAGAATAAGGACAAAATTAAAATAAAAGAGGGACCATAGTGTAATTAATAAAGTTTGAACTTCACTCCAAATTTAAATCTATAAATAGGCATCAATATGCCTCATTTTACAAGTTTTGCAATCTCAAAAATATCATCTAAGTAATCTGTCCTTCTTAGATCAAATTCTCGATATTCTTCATTACAAAAACTCAAAAATATCAAAAAAACAGTAGAAAATTTCAAAATTATACTGTTATATTGGCCAATTGATCTAGATTTGAAGGCTGTGTAGTAACTCTCTACTGATCTAGTATTCAAAAATCTCTGAAGTTGTAATTTGGATTGGTCGACTTGATTTTCTGGTTAAAACACTGTTGCTGTTGGTTCAAATCTGGTGCATTGAGGCTGTGTTTTGGATTTATTTTCCTGATCATGTTGCTGTTGCTGATATAGAGTTCTGACTCTTCTTCTTCTCACATTTTCTTATACTCAGGTACACATTTGTACTTGACACTGACGTGATTTCAAGCTTGAGAAATAAAAAACAAGAATTCAATTATTGTTCTGAAATTTCACTAGTAATATGAGTTTAAATCTGATTAGATTATATAGATACAACAGTTAAATATGATAATTTGTATTTGATAGGATTAGTCTAGTTTATATTGGACTGTATAAATTGGGACTGTATTTAGACTTTCGAACATTTGGACTTTTATTAGTATTAGATCATTATGAACATGTTTGAAGTACTTATGATCTTCTAGGATAATGAAATATATTGCTAGATTTAGATTTCATTTGATATAGCATAAAAAGAAAAAACTGAAAATAATTTGTTAATATTTTTCGTCAATTTCATTTTTTTTAGAATAACTTCAGTTGTTGATATCAGAAATAGAAATAAAAAAATAAAGTTCATGTGCTAAGTCAAACATGCTATCACTTAGACTAACTTCGAAACAGTATTATGGCATTACTGTGAAATCCAATAGCTTAAGGTACTTGTACTCTAATCTACATTTAGTGTTTAGAAGTTTGATTTTAAAAGTAAATGAATTAGAAGTTAGGTCCTTGGGTATACGAACTACAAATAATCACTAAATAGGTATAATGACACTACTGGCCCATTATTAATAGCTAAACATGCATTCTTAATTAAATAGTTGAAAAAATTGATTTGTTTATGAATAACTGTAAAATCAAATAATCTGAACTTTGATCTAGAATTTGAATGGTCAACGTTCTGTTAATTTGTATAATGGTGTATTATTTGTATTATTTTAATTAGTGAAGGTATTTGGACCCGTTTACAATAACATTAGACCTAGTTTGTCCGGTTCTACAATCATACGGACTTGCCTTTGGTATATTTTACCAGGCAGTTTAGAAATTAGGCCCAAACTATGATATATCTGCCCTTACGCCTTTGGATTAAATTTACGGGCTGTTTGTAAGCCCAAAATAATTAAAGACAAGTACTCTTATGAGTTCATGAACCCAAACATAATACTATTAGGTAATATTGATTAACTAGGATTTCTATATTATTAGAGATAAAACAAAGAAACAAAACATAGTTTACTTTAGGATTAACCTTTAAATAAAATAATGAGACGAGCCTCGCCAAATCAAATACATAATTGCGGGGCCCTCAATAATTGCTTACAAAATATACTAGAAATTAGGAGGACCGTTTAGCGAACTTCATGGTCTTTTCCAAAGATGATAAACGCGTAGTTTCTTTAGGTGCGAGTATTAATAATATTACCTTTCCTAAATACGGGTGCACATTTATGTGACCCAAATCTAAATCTCAACGAAGTCGAAATGTGTTAAAGCCACGAGTGTACTGGTACGGCGTGGTTCGAGATATATTTTCACGATGTTGTAATTCTTGTAAAATAAATAATAAATACAAAAGCGGGTTATTAATAAAAGGCACATAAAATAGAACACGTATTGAAATCAGATAAAATTAAATACAACAGTTGAGCGACCGTGCTAGAACCACGGAATCTGAAAATGCCTAACACCTTCTCCCGGGTTAACAGAATTCCTTATCCAGATTTCTGGTTCGCGGACTGTTAGCAGAGTCATATTTTCCTCGGTTCGGGAATCAACCGGTGACTTGGGACACCATTAATCTCCCAAGTGGCGACTCTGAATAAATAATAATAAATCCCATTCCGACTGTCCTTTAATTGGAAAAATTCCTTTATGCCCTTCGCGGGGTGTATTAAACTTGTAAAAAGGAGGTGTGACAGCAGGAACCATATGCATACCACCGTTACTGTGTGAGGACCTGAAGGCCAATTTCCAAAAGAAATTTCCTGACAAGGCCTTGCATGACTTACTGTGGATGGCTGCAACTGAGCACCAGCAGTGCAAATTCACGAGGCACATGGAAGCGATCCGACTAATAGATCCACGAGCCTATACTTGGTTGATGCTACATGAGCTTCACATATGGACATTGAATGCTGATGGCGGCAGATGATGGGGAGCCCTAACTACAAACGTGTCAGAGTCATTCAACGACTTGTTGAAGTCTGCCCGTGGACTGCGTGTCACTACCATGGTCAGCATGACATTCAAACAGAGTGCGGAGAGGTTTGTTGAAAGGCATGAAGCTGCATAAGCATTGATGGACATGGGTGTTCAATTTATGCCAATACCCATGAGAATATTTGAAAGGTCCAGAAGGCGAGCACAGTGGCATTCATTTCTTCAGTACGATCATGAACGGGTGTTTTTGAAGTTAAGACCGCTATTCGCAGACACCGTGGGAATAATCTACAGACGGTGAATGAAAATAGAAGGCTATGTTCATGTAGGAAATGGACCATCTACCGCATGTCGTGCTCACATGCGTTGAAGTGCTTTCAACAAATTGGATATGGGGCAACAAACTACATTAATAAGCAATACAATGTTGCTGCATACGTAGACACGTACAATGGGAAGTTGCAGCCATTAGGTGCTGAGCATTATTGTCCGCCGGAACCTTTTAAGATGGTATGTAACAAGGACTATTTGCGCAAGCTGTAAATGCAAAAGAGAACGCGTATACGGAACCAAATGGATGTTGGTGACACCATTTATGCACTTAAATGTGGCATATGCTCGCAAACAGGACACGACCGTCGTAAATGTCCTTCAGGTGGTGTGCGTGGCAGTGGTAATCCGGCTCCTGGTGCAAGTTCGTCGAATGTACCCAACTATCAAGGATACCCCTAGTCTTTTGTTTGTTATTCTTTTTGTAATACGTGTTTGTACTTGTGTATGTTGCAATATATATTAAATAAAATTATGTTTGACAATCTGGAATGAGTGAAGAAAAAATAGTTTAATTGCAGGAAAATGTAATATGTAAAGCGTGGTTTGATAGTTTCAGATAACAACACAAGCACTTAAACATAACTTCCACTTCAATTAAAATAAAATTTAGTACAACAAACAAGGAAAACATTACAACAGCACAAACTAGCAGGCCAACATAATAAAAATACATGAAATATAAAAAATACACTAAACACATACATGCCAATGTTTAGTCCCGGTTGCCATTTACTCTCCGCTCCAACCACTTTAATTGTTCTTCCAACTGTTCTTTTTCTTCTTCTACCTCTTTCAGTTTGGCCTTCACCTCTGCAAGTTCCCGTTTATATTTTTTTTACGTTCCTTTTGTGCTTCACAATTCCATTGTGCTTTCCATTTTTCTTCTTCCACCTCCTTCAGTTTCTCCCTCATTTCTGCAATAATTCTATCGCTTTCACTTTATGTTTCCAGTTGGCGTTAACACATATTATGAAGAAACTACAGTTTTTCTTTGTAATATTCCTGATAACATGGTTCATCAACCCATTCCTCAAACTCACAAATAGGTTCACCGGGATCCTTGTAAAACTGGTTCATACAGTGCCAGTAGCAGCGTCCAGCTTTACCACCGTCCCAACAACTTTACATCATGCATAATTTTTCATAGTAGCACTTTGGTGGATGAAGAGGTTAAGCCATATAATGAAATATTTGCTTTTAGTAAAAAAACCTTACTTTTAATGAAATATTTGCTTTTAATAAATTTTGAGCATACAAAATAACTATAATGAGCCCGTTATTTATAGGCGAGACAAAATAATTAATTTGCAGTATAGTACTGCATTTTATGGAGTTGTCTTGTCGTTCTGAAAAAGATAAAAACCATGTGAAAAAAGCTGTTGTCTTGCAGAAAAATTTAATAATTAATTCGCAGTATAGTACTGCATTTTATGGAGTTGTCTTGTCGTTATGAAAAAGATGAAAACCATGTGAAAAAGCTGCTCTCTTGCACAAAACTTTAATAAATAATTCGCAGTATAGTACTACGTTTTTTGGAGTTGTCTTGTCGTTAAAAATTTAATAATTAATTCGCAGTATAGTACTATGTTTTATGGAGTTGTCTTGTCGTTCTAAAAAAAGATGAAACCCATGTGAAAAAAGCTGATTTCTTGTAGAAAAATGTAATAATTAATTCATAGTATAGTACTACGTTTTTTGGAGTTGTCTTGTCGTTCTAAAAAAGATGAAATCCATGTCAAAAAAAACTGCTTTCTTTATGTTTCCGTTTAGTTCTACTGTTTGTTTTTGTGTCAGGTTTGTAAGGTTTGTATTTGTGTTGTACTATTTAAGTTAAATTGCTGTTGAAATGCAATTAAAATAAAATTATTGTTAAAAGATAATTGTTACCATTATTTGCATAATGCACTATTTACATAAAGTAAAAACACAAGTAAATCAGTGAGTCCCGCAACCTGTGTGCTTCAGTGCTGCTATCGACCTAAGTCGCATCCCCTGTCGCCCGGGTACACTATCTGGATCATCGTCATCAAGCCGCCTCTTTATGTGAGGATGTGCAGCAGCATCGACACCACAACTGGCAGGATCGGATGAATAGGTCATCGGGCCGTCATCAACATACAAAATAAGTAGTAATCTTAGCATGTGAAAAAGTATATTTGTATTATACGTGTTGAGTCAAAAAATGTTTTCTTACCGTGGTCTCGTCCGCCGCCTGAGTATATGTATCCGTGTTGTCCTCATCAAAGCATGTAGTGGCCTCGAATATGGGTTGGGACGAAACCTTCATAAGAAAGTTAAAATTAATTAATGTCAGCTTATTAAGGAAAAGAAAACAAATTGATATTTTAAAGTAAAACAAACATAACTACGCCTATGGTAGATCCGCATCAACCGCTGGGGATGAGGCATAACTCAACCTGCGCCTGCTATCCACATCCCGGGTGGGCCGATCCTCAGCTGCGGTAGATGGGCATGTAAAGTACTGGTCTACATCCCCGTCGAATGTACCTGTGATCGACAATGCTCCTGACGGGGTGACCTACGATGCTGGAAGAGATAGCTGAAGGCTGTACGACAGCATGCTGCTGGATGGCTCATCTACCTGAGGTCCATAACCCGACTGATCATCTCCAAAATCCCCATCATGTCCCTCTACAGGTGGGCCAACAAGTGCCTCATAGCCCCCTTGCTGGGGACCACCTCCTCGCCATCCCACACGACCTCGTGGGGCACCCCTGCCTCGTGGGGCACCCCTCCCTCGTGCCCTCCCTCTTCCTCGTGGGCACCCCTACCCCGATGGTAGTCCTCTGGCACTGCATACTGATCCTCGTGGTCTAACCTCGCGGTATCTCTCGCCTGAAGCGGGGTCCGATGAGCCACCTGTGCCACCCGCCGGCCATAGTCAACGAGTGCAGGATTGTTGGCATGCTGCTGCATCTCCTATCCCATCTGGTAGAGGTGATGATGCCCAATAGCCTGTGAAACATTTAAAATATTAATTAAATAACGCTATATCACAATTATAAAATATTAATAAGCTACAAAAACATACTAGTGCCTCGTACCTCCCGGCGTATGGTCTGTAGCGATCGCCAAGTACATGAATGGGGTTCCCGATCATTAGTTAGGTGTGACGGCTGTACCATGACGTATACAAATGAATAGTGGCCTCCTGGGTAAATATAGGTGGTGGCGGAATACAGTGACCTCGCTCCTCCCAAGTATGGACCTGCTGCTCTAGCCATCCCATATATATAACATCCACCCTGGCACGGTCGTCTCGCTGATAGTGTGTAGCCTCCCATCCAGGCTCCCCCGATATAGGTTGGGGATGGTGAAACTGGCGAAGCACACGCTCTGTGGCATGATACTCAACGGTATCGAAGAAGATCATCGGGACTGAGGTGCTCCAAAGCAGTCTGTCGACTGAGCAAATATCGGGCAGCTGAGCTAGCAACTCGTCGCTATATGGCGTCCAGATGAACTACTAAATAATAACATAAAAGTGAGTATGCGCAATACAACTCAATTACTAATTCGCAAGTGTAGGTACATATTTACCTGTCTGTCCACTAGCATATCTAACACATCCCTGACAAGGGGGAGATTATGATGAGCATCGCTCCTTCGATAGTTCCCACGCCAGAGAATCCACCTAGAAGCTAGAGGGAGAAATAGATAAGCCTCACCGGGCGCAAGTGGTAGTAGAGGTGGCTGCAACGACATGATCCGCTGCCAGGCCCAAACCTAAGATAAAAGGTTGATGTAAAATTTATGAGTCATTTCGACCATATAGAATTCAGAGTAATGAACAGAGTATTCGAAAATGTTGTCACCTGTAGGAGGGGCAGAAAACCACATATGTCCATGGCTGGGCCCATGCTCGCCCGGCACATGCTCCTATACAGGTATGCGAGAACAGCATCACCCCGACTGTATTGTGGTAAATCATCCAGCCGCTGAAGATGATGGAGAAAGAAGATACTCACAGTACTCCCCGAAGTGTTCGTGAACAAGACACACCCAAAAAGCAGGAGCAGCGCCAACCGCGTGTACCTCTCAATGTGGAGATCCTCCGTCTCGCTCGTAATGTCACGGTGCAAAAATGCCATATGATCTCTGATGGATGACAAAAGAACGCGACTGCCCCCAGCGCCACCCTGAGGTCTATAACCAGTAAACTGTCCCATCATATCCAAAAACTGTGCACGCGTCATGGATCTAATGTACTGGGACAGTGCCACGGCCAGTCCTTCTATGCAGCCCGTACAAAATCCGAACATCCTCCAGCGTGATGGTGGCCTCTCCAGTGGGCAAGTGAAAAGTATGCGTCTCCGGTCGCCACCGCTCTACCAACGCCGTTATAAAAAGACCAATCAAGCTGCATTCGTCCAAGCTCAAAAATAGTATAAAAACCCGTAGCCTATAGGCGCGCGACTACGCGGGCATGGAAAGGATGTTCCACGATGAACTCCCACAAATCATCAGGTCTCCTGGGGCGGAGAGCCTGCTCCGACAGCTATCCCTCCCATACATAAGAGGACCTATGGTCGCCCTGCAACACTAACAGCTGATCCTCGGCAGGTCCAGGATGCGCAGGCGGAGGAAAGGCCATGTCGTCTACTATAATTTAAATAAAATTAATTTTGTGTGTTAGTTTAATAAATTAAATAATTATTTTTCATATTGGACTGAGTAATTATCTATGGGTTCGAGGCTTGATATTTGAGGTCCGGTAGCACCAAGCTATCCTTAATTGTTATGTGTGTCATTTTCAACATTTTTTAGAAATTTGTTTATTTAATAAATTAAATTAAAAATTCTTGAATTGGACTTAATAATTATGTATGCCCTTCCAGACTCGATATTTGAGGCCCGGTAGTACCAAGCTATACTTAATTATTACGTGTGTCATTTTCAATATTTTTTAGAAATTTGTTAGTTTAATTAATTAAATTAAAAATTCTTGAATTGGACTTAATAATTATGAATGGCTTCCAGGCTCGATGTTTGAGACCCGGTAGTACCAAGCTATACTTAATTATTATGTGTGTCATTTCAAATATTTTTTAGAAATTTATTTGTTTAATATATTAAATTAAAAATTCTTGAATTGGACTTAATAATTATGTATGCCCTTCCAGGCTCGATATTTGAGGCCTGGTAGCACCCAGCTATACTTAATTATTATGTGTGTCAGTTTCAATATTTTTTAGAAATTTATTAGTTTAATTAATTAAATTAAAATTCTTGAATTAGACTTAATAATTATGAATGGCTTCCAGGCTCGATATTTGAGGCCCGGTAGCACCAAACTATACTTATTATTATGTGTGTCATTTTTAATATTTTTTTAAAAATTTGTTAGTTTAATTAATTAAATTAAATTTTTTTGAATTAGACTAAATAATTATGAATGACTTCCAGGCTCGATATTTGAGGCCCGGTAATACCAAGCTATACTTAATTCTTATGTGTGTCATTTCAAACATTTTTTAGAAATTTATTTGTTTAATAAATTAAATTAAAAATTCTTGAATTAGACTTAATAATTATGTATGCCCTTCCAGGCTCGATATTTAAGGCCCGGTAGCACCAAGCTATATTTAATTATTATGTGTGTCATTTCAAACATTTTTTAGAACTTTATTTGTTTAATAAATTAAATAAAAAATTCTTAAATTGGACTTAATAATTATATATGGCCTTCCAGGCTCGATATTTGAGGCTCGGTCGCACCAAGTTATCCTTAATTATTATGTGTGTGAATTTCAGTTACCGATGAAATTTTCTTAGATTAAAGAATTAAATTAAAAATTATTAAATTGGACTGAATAATTATGTATGGGTTCCCAGGCTCGATAATTGACCCCCGATAGCACCAACTTATCCTTAATTATTATGCGTGTCAATTTTAGTATTTTTATAATTTTGTTAATTTAATAAATTAAATAAATAATTATTAAATTGGACGGAGTAATTATCTATGAGTTCCGGGCTTAATATTTGAATTATTTGATAACATATATTAATTTGTTACTTTTATAAGTTTATTTTTATAAATTAAATAATTAATTGTGTAAAGTGTTATTGGATAGAGTTTGCAGTTACTACATACTTAAGGCTTTATATTTTACTAAGCTAAAAGGCTCTATATTTTGCACTTTACGCTAAAAGGCTCTGTATTTTACTAAGCTAAAAGGCTCTATATTTTACTGTGCTAAAAGGCTCTATATTTTACTATGCTAAAAGGTCACTATTACATATAAAAATAACAAACATAACATAAAAATATGAACAACAAACTAAATAAATAATATTTATTTATTATTTAACCAAATGAAAACATAACATTAACAATATAAATTATTTATCAAATTTTAATATTTTTTTATCCCAAAGCTAATAAATCAATTCGGGTATAAATAAGATACAAATTTAAATACAAACATAACGCAAATTAACATGGAAACACATTAAACAATACAAATATGCATGTACTATACGAGTGCCGACATAAACAAAATCGAAATATATCGATTTAAGTTTTTTGAATTTGATTGAAAAAGAATTTTTGCACCCGAAAGAAGGAATCCAAAGCTTGTCTTGTGTGTGGGACCTACACTCTTTGCTTTTTAGGTGACGGGTGGAGTCCAATTTTTTTTTTTAATTTGACGAAGGGTGGGGGGACCAGCAGTGGGGTGGAGTTTGTTTTTTAATGGGGGTCTGCGAATTATGTTGGGGAAGAAGAAGAAGAGCCTTTATTTTATTAAGGCAATTTGCAGTACTATACTGCGAATTGCTTATACGCAATATAGTACTGTGAATTGCTGGGCCCAAAAATCGGAGTAACTCAATTCGCAGTACTCTAATGCGAATTACTTTAACGGCTAAATTTCCGTTAACGTAATTCGCAGTATAGTACTGCGAATTAGGTATTTAGGTAACTTTTTGTTTTTAATAGTAAAAGCGTATTTTTTGTCCAAAAAAAACATTAGAAAAGTTTCGAACTCATATTTCCTCCGTTCCTATGATACTGAATTTAAGAAAGAAATGTAAATTCTTGAAACATGTGGTTATCTATAACAAATGTTAGATATTTATATCATCTTATTAAGGATAAATATAAATAGGGATCGAAAGGTACAAACGTTTATATGTAATAGACTAAAAAAACTGTATAAACTGGGATAGAAAGAATAATAATTAATCCTCTTCATACATGAAATAGACCCCTTTATGAATACATTGGTAAGGCGTTGAGCTACCTTGAAAGGAACAGAGTTTCACCAAAAGTCCAAAGTTCATCTTGTGCGATGTGTAGTTTAATTGCCATATATAGTACAGCCTCTCCGCTAGTATTTTCAATATGTCATGACTCATGATTCCATAATTGTTTTATTGATTTATTGTTTCACATTTAAATTTCTATCACTTTTAAATAAATTCAAGTTGATTACTTCACACCTACATAGTCTCTGAGTCAGAGGCATTTTCCTATAGAAAGGTCAGTTCTGATTGTATCGAACATATTGATGAATTTGAACGGATGATGTCAGATTAGTTATCATTATTTAATCACCAATTACAGTTTAAAATTTCTTAAGAAACTTATTTATAATTACCTAATAAATAACTTAATTGTATAAGTATTTCTTTTACTATAAAGCTTAAACTAAAAAGAGAAAAAAGTAGAGAAAAATTTATAGACGTAGGCGGGTAGTTGGACTCTTAGGATTTGTTTGGTACGAGGAATAAGAAATAATTAATTTCGGAATTAAATTTGAAATGAGTTTATTCCATATTTTATTGAAATAAAATTACAGTATTACTAATTTTGAGATTAGTGAGATAAATATTTTTATCTTTATAAGAGTATTGAATAACAATCCTTAAATAACTAATCACATGATAATTAATCTGAGTTACCAACCAAACGACCCCTAGAGACATATGACTCATCCATCAACGAGAATAGAAAAAGTAACAAAAGGACAAAACAGTTATCAGCACTTTGTTCCAAGCGGCAATTCATTAAAATATATTTGCTCTGGTCCAAAATAAGTGACTTATTTTTTAGTTTTTTTTTTGTGGTCCAAAATAAGTGATTTTTTTAGATTTTAAAAATAAATTAGTTATTTTTTTCCTACATTGTCCTTGGAGTAAATAGTGCTGGAATATATGTTAGGAATATTTATGTGAGATAATAAAAGTTAATATGATCAATCTCATTGCTAATTAATGCTAAAAGGTAAATTTCTTAATTTGTGTGAAAATATCCAAAAAATTACTTATTTTGAACCGGAGGGAGTATGTTAACAATAAACAAGTAGCACAATAAGGTTTAAGGATTAGGCCACATGATGCTTCGTTTCTCCATCCCAGAAGGCTCCTATGAAACCTCTTCTCATCTCAAATTTGTGACCTTTATAACAATCCTCCACGCACTCTCTTTTTTCCACTCAACTACAAATTCCTCTCCAATTATCTTCCGCCGTCTTAACAAATTCTCTTGTTTTCACTGAAGGATCAAAACTAATTAATGGCATCACCTCAAGAGAATTGCACTACACTCGATTTGATTAGGAAGCATCTTCTTGATGATGTTGCTTTTATGGATTATTACTATTCCGAACCTACCACCCTTCATTCCCAAAGCTCGGCCTCCTCTTCTGATAAATCTCTGGACCAAAGTTTCTCCTTTGAACCAACTCTCAACTATGCGGACACAGCCCAAAATTCCATTCTTGATATCTCAACCTTCTTTAACAATTCAAAAACAGAGTATGATTGCTTTGAGTTTGAGACAAAACCAAACGTTCCAGCTGCTCGTATTAGTTCAAATTCTCCGAAGCAAACAAGCTTCAAAGAACGCAAGCCTTCTCTTAACATTGCGATACCAATGAAGCAGGTTCAGAAAGTGGAAATTTCCAACGACACCGACAAGAAGCATTACAGAGGAGTTAGGCAAAGGCCATGGGGAAAGTTCGCTGCAGAAATTCGTGACCCGAACCGAAAGGGGACTCGGGTTTGGTTAGGAACTTTTGACACTGCCATAGAGGCGGCCAAGGCATATGACAGGGCTGCGTTTAAGCTTAGAGGAAGCAAAGCAATAGTGAATTTCCCTCTCGAAGTTGCAAACTTTAAGCAACAAAATAATGAGATTCAGCCATTGGTGAACTCAAGCAGGAAAAGGGTGAGAGAAACAGAGAATGAAGAGCAACTAGTTATCAGGAAGGAAATGAAAATAGAAGAAGAAAGTGTCCCGACGGCTCCGTTAACGCCGTCAAGCTGGTCGGCGATTTGGGAGGGTGGAGACGGAAAGGGAATTTTTGAGGTGCCGCCACTATCACCATTGTCTCCACATATGGGGTATTCTCAGCTTGTGATGATATGATCAGATAAGGAACGGCAACGTATACAGATTGAGGTGTTAGTATTTGGTAGATGAAGAATAAAATATTGCACCTGACTGTAAAAAGTCTGTGGTGATTAATTTCTCAACCAAAAAAGAAATATGGGGGAAAAACTACGGAATTAGTATTCAAATGGTGATAATGAAGATGGTGGATGTGTGGTCTCCTACTTAATTCTTTTGATTAAATTTTATTGTTTATGTAAAAAACGTCAGTCAAAAATCTGTTTGATTGTTTATTTATTTCTATGTACTGCAACTATGAAAGCATTGTTAAAAACTAGTACGTAGTTTTAGAGAGTGCTTGACTTATTTTTAGTGTTTATTGATTTTTAAGATTTTTTAGTTTGTGTGATGTTTGATAATGATAAAAATCACTTAAAAGCACTTACTTTTATGCATAAAAAAGTATAAAAATAAAAGCTAAAAGTTAGGTATTACCAACTTATGACTTTTATTTTTTAGCTTAAAAATGTAAGTCAATCCAAACACCCTCTTAGACTAAAAAAGATAAAATATTTATCTATAGTATATTAAAAGTACCAAAATCCTTAGCGAAATATCATTCGCCCTTTTTATCTTCTAAAAACAGATTTTACATTAAACACAATTGTAAATTAAATTATCTAAAATTTAGGATATTGAAATCACCTAAAATTTAGGTTAATAAATATTTTCTTATTGAATGAACTAAGTAAGAACTCCTATTCTTTAGCCTTTAGTTGTTACAACATATTGATTAAATAAAAAACGTGAGTACCATCCAATTGAATACAATTAACTAAATTAATATTTACCTAGAATGAAATACTAGAATTTCAAACTAACCTTTTTCTTTTCATTTCAAACTTGATCTTCATCATAAAAAAAAAGTTATATTTTGAAGTCCCTTAAATTTTGATGTTGAATATTATAAAAACACTTCATTTAATAGTTATTTAATTATTTTTTACTAGTTAATAATCAAATTTTTTTAGTCATTGTTTACCGTAAAAATGGTAACGACAATTAAATTTGTAAATGAGACTCTAAAAATACATGATCTATTTTTATGGTAGTTGTTAGAGCAGTTGATGCTAGGCGTATGAAGTTTAATGGAGAAATGCGAGCTAAAACGGGGCAGTAGTCAAACCGAAGGGCTCGTTACCCGGGCTTTGGGCTAAGCGACGAAAGGCCTCGAGATCGATGTCCGGCTCGAGCTCGAGCTATCGAGGATAACTGGGGAGGGGATAACAGTTAAAATATGATTAAAGAAGGCTCTTTATGGCCAATATCAAGCAATAAATGAAGAACAAGTATGAAAGCAATAAATGCAAGAGAGCAGCCTCGAGCAGATGAGTTAGAGAGAAAAGAAAGAAAGAGAGAGAGAGAGAGAGAGAGATTATTGCTTTTGTGTAGAATAGTTGGATTGACCGTAATCGTCGTTTACAAAGTGGCGTGGATTCCCTTTATATAGGAGGTGAATTCGGTTATGGTACAACATACATTAATTATGAAAGCAAGGAGATGGGACGGCTAGATGTGATGCCTCGACATAGGCTCTGGATAGGCCGGCTCTATCAGACTTAGCCATGTGCCTTGGGAGTTCCCCATTTTGCTCTAGCCTCAATCTTCGTCTTCTTTGAGTCGGGCCTCGATGAGCTCCAAGGGAGCGGACTCGGTCGCAACTTCGCATCCTCGGGGTCTCGATTTATCCTTCCGAAATGACTTGATAGCAAAAAATTAGGCCCCCTGATTTTACCGCATATAGATAGTCTTCGCGTTTCTCGTATTCATTAATGACCCTAACGATCAGCTCGAATCCAACACATCACTCTAGTGACATGACACATCAATGCAGACCTAAGCCACAACTCGCATAATTCGCGCACCGATAAAAAACGATCTACACATACTCAAATCATGAAAATGACCCCAAACGAAAGAGCTGTACCGATTGATATGGCTTTGGGCTAAGCGACGGAGGGACTCGAGGTCGATGTCCGGCTTGAGCTCGAGTTATCGAGGATAACCTGGGAGGGGATTACAGTTAAAATATGATTAAAGAAGGCTCTTTATGGCCAATATCAAGCAATAAATGAAGAACAAGTATGAAAGCAATAAATGCAAGAGAGCAGCCTCAAGCAGATGAGTTAGAGAGAAAAGAGAGAGAGAGAGAGAGAGAGAGAGAGAGAGAGAGAGAGAGAGAGAGAGAGAGAGAGAGAGAGTGAGAGAGATTATTGCTTTTGTGTAGAATAGTTGGATCGATCGTAGTCGTCGCTTACAAAGTGGAGTGGATTCCCTTTATATAGGAGGTGAATCCGGTTATGGTACAACATACATTAATTATGAAAGCAAGGAGATGGGACGACTAGATGTGATGCCTCGACATAGGCTCTGGGTAGGCCGGCTCTGTCAGACTTAGCTATGTGCCTTGGGAGTTCCCCATTTTGCTCTAGCCTCGATCTTCGTCTTCTTTGAGTCGGGCCTCGACGAGCTCCAAGGGAGTAGACTCGGTTGCAACTTCGCATCCTCGGGGTCTCGATTTATCCTTCCGAAATGACTTGATAGCAAGAAATTAGGTCCTCTGATTTCACCGCATACAGATAGGCTTCGCAATTCTCAAAACGAAGCGATGGGAAATGATTCTGACACCCGACCCCTCAAGTTTCTTGTGGCGACATCATACTGATGACTCAACCTATGGCGCAAGCTTTTGTGATAACCGATACATCCCATAGACTTGTGTTTTTGACAACATTCAATGCACTGTTGTTTCTCGTTCTTCATGGTGAAAGTACTGCTGCTGATTCGGTTCTTAGGTTTTTATCACATGTACATCCTTTCGCTTCTTCATTTTGTGGGGAGATTCCTCTGTAGGCTTTTGTAATCATATGAGAGGGCTCCTCGAGGGCCGTTGTACATCAATATTCATGAATACAGAGATACCTTCTTGATTCCTGTTCTTGATACTTTCCCTATTATTGTGTGTTTTTGTGCGCTTTGAGGCTTTTGAATGTTTTCCTTTATTTGTTGACTGCTAATATCTAGCTCGGGCGCGAGCATTCTTTTCGATCTTCTTCCGATTGATATGGCTCTTTTCCGAGCCCATTGTCATACCTCGGACCAAGCTTGAATTGGTCTAATGGATTCGGGCCGTCAGGCCCTCCGAGTTGCATAGAGATAGAGCACCGGAGTGAAAATAATTTTTGGGCACTTGGAGCTTTTACTTTTGAGATTTAACGTAGATAGCCTTTTAAGGTGTTTGTAGGCAGGTTTCTGAGGAAGGGTTGTTCGTACTTAGGTGACTTCCTAAAGTCGAGCCCTTGTGGGCGGAGCTTGAAGTGCTTCTTTTTCTTTTTTAGAAAGGAAACCCATGAGGCCGGGTACCACCTCGAGCTCTATGATAACGCGGAAGGCTTTCTGAAGCCTGACTTCTTTTGGAGGTCCTCAAGGTCGAACACCACCTCTAGACTGGAGATGATGCCGTTAGATCCTTGAAGCCTAACTTCTTGTTGATAGAGGCCTCTGGGTTCGGGTACCAACTCCAGATCTGTATCGAGGCCGTTGGCCTCCCGAAGCTCATCCTAGATAGGCGAATCGTTGTTGTTTCCCACATATATGTGGGGTGGCTCTTGTTTCTTTGGAAGATCCCATTATTATAAATAACTATCCTTCCGCCTTGGCATCGGGACCTTCGTTACCTTAATCGCAAAAGTGTTGGAGTAGATCCCTGCTTCATTCTGCCAATTCCACCGTAGCCATGACTGTTACTTCAGGATCGGCCCGGCAGGGAGGGGAGGGTCCACTCTTGGTGCTAAGGATCTGCGGGAGTTTACTCTGAAGACTATATCTTCGATAAGAGAGGAACATCTAGAGATGGCGAGGAGATACTGTGGATGGGGTGAGGGGGTAGAGTTGCAGGCGCTTTTGTCACACCTCTTTTTTACCTTCACCCCGGAGGGTGTATAATAAAGAGAGTTTTTCCAATTAAAGGACAATCGAAACGAGATTTATTATTGAGAGATTCAGAGTTGCCACTTGGGAGATTTATGGTGTCCCAAGACACTGGTTTGAATCTCGAATCGAGGAAAAGGTTTGACTCTGTTTAACAGTCGCGAACCAGAAATCCGGGTAAGAAATTCTGTTAACCCGGGAGAAGGTGTTAGGCATTCCCGAATTTCATGGTTCTAGCACGGTCACTTAGCTGTTATATTCGGCCTAATTATTTAATTTTTAGAACATTTTGAACCTATGTGCATTTTTACTTTTAACCGCTTTTATTCATTTTTAAAGAAGATTGAACGTCGTCAAAAGCACGTCGTTGGCTCGCGTCACATGAAATGCACCCGCAATCCGGAACACATTTTATTCAACGTTTTGAGATTTGGATTTGGGTCACATGAAATGCACACCCGAGTTTTAAGAAGGTAAAATTATTAAATAACGCGCCTAAAAGCAACTAACGCGTTGTTAACTTTGCGAGGCCCCTGGAAATTCGCTAAATGGCACACCTCGAATTCTAAGGTTCAAACAAAGATTAATAAAGCGAGGGCCATGTAATTATCACTTTGTTTGGCATGGTGCTCCTCGAATTATTCTACTTGAATGTTTCTATACTAATTTGTGAGGGCCATAATTATTTTACGTTGTCTAATATGGCTCGCCTCCAATTGACTATGAAAATATTGATTTATACGAGACTTAAGGGAATTATGGCTATTTCTACCTAGAGTTAAACCCATTGTTTATTCAAAGGAGCCTAGGCCTGGAGACGGACCCCAATAGTTTGCGAAAGTCCCTTCTTAGAGACAAAGAATTGAAAGACTGCCCGGGGCAGTAGACGTTTCTTCGTCCGAGCATGATTTCACTGTTCAAGCCCAAAAAGAGCACAAATATTATCGAACATGGGTTGTAGGCAAAGGGACTTGGGATCGAACCCCAGCAGAAGCAAACCGATTATGCAAACCAAGGAAACGTGCCCATTATGCTATTTATCATTTAGCCAAAATAAAACAGCTCATGATTCAATGCACATAAATGATCACCAGGTACAGTGCTTCAAAAGGTATCAGGAAATTACAAAATAAAATTTGGTTATCTTTAAACACCATTTTAATGCCAAATCATATTCATAATGAAGACATAATCCAGTAATGATTCATTCACTATCACCTGGTTACTTAAAACCCAATACCATTCGTGACCTTTAAACAGAACACTTACTTCCACAGATTCCAATTGAAAGTTTGAAATTCTAGCTTATACTTGTTATTTCACGAATCAAGACTGAATCCTAAAAGCATACATTAACTTCAAGCTTGACTGAAACAGATCTAAACATGTATGAGTCAATTAAATCATCTAATACCATAACTCCCACAAGTTTACATTCAAAACAAGCCCTCAGCGACCAAAATCACAGTTATAACCAGCATTCAACAAATAGCAGGTTAAAGATTAACTCACACAAACTAAAATAAAACTAAACTAACCAGTACAGAATCAAGTTCAGAAATGGAATAAAACAAACACCCAAGCCTAGATATAGCATAATAGATAGTTCATGCAAGCATTTTAGCCTAAGTTAGATTACATGCATCACATAAAACACCAACTAATTACATTCTTTTCACTACCAAGCAGTAAATAAACTAGTTTTATGAAATGTAAACATTAACTCAAGTAACACCTATCACTACACAGTTACTACATAATGTTGAAGCGACAAAAAAAGTAAAGAAGAACTCCAAATTGAACACAACTTGTATTTCCTTCAAATTTCACTCGAATTATACAGTCTACATAGGCCAGAGAGATACCTGGAGATAAAAAGAAAACAAGATTTAAGGATTAGCAGTCACGAAAAGCAAATATCAGCAACAATAACAACCAGATTCACAATGAAATCAATGAACTCTGCCCATAAATCTAATGGAATAGTAGCTTTGGGTAAAAAAAACTTGAACCAGAAACTTTCGATCATCAAACATCAACAGACAAACCAGAAATTTTCAACACTTGAAAGAAATTTCAGAAATTGGGCAAGATGATTCAATGGAATGGTATTTCTTTTATTTTTCAGTGTTTCCTCTCTTTTGATTCTATTAAGCTCTCTTTCTATCTCTTCTCTCTCAATTTGTCTCTATGTATTGGTATGTGTATCAATGCGTATATATTAGAGTGTAGCTCAAACCTTCTGTCCTTTTTTCTCTCTTAATCTCTGTGTTCTCTCTAAAAAATGGGTGTTGATGGTTCACCCCTTTTTTAAACTTCAGACCTCCCCTTATATATCAATGAGTTCCCCTCTCTTTCCAGCCTGTGTATCCCTTTACACTTGTATTATTTCAGCCTTTTAATTCTGCCCCCATGTTCTCTAATTTCCAGCTCCTAAAATGGCACTAAACTGGTGTAATTTCCACTACCAATACCTTTTTCCTATTTTTTAATTGACCCCACTGACTTAGTGCCTTTTAACTATGTGTACTGCCCATTACCCCTTCCTAACAGGCCCCTTTACTTCAATTATTTAGGCTCAGTTTCTATATTACCCTTTAACCTCATGAAACTTACATTGCATAGGATACATGGGTCAAGACTGACCCAAAGCCCAAATTATGGCTTGGCTGATCATGGGTCACAAATGGGTAAGCCCAGAGTTCAGGTATCAACAGAAAACAAATGGCGACCAAAAGGGCCCAAGGATTTGAGTCTAAAGAACTCAGGTGATCCCATGAAACAAACAAACAAATTCAATTCACCTATTAGTTATCATGAACTAACAACTAAATCCAAACAAAAACCTCAACAAACTACTTAGCAATTCAGAATACTAACTTATGAAAATAAAAATGAAACAATTTCAAGCTTTCAACAAAATTAGCAAAAATTAATTTAAAAACTACTGTTATGCAAGATTAAACTATTGAGCAACAAAACAAAACCCAAACAAAATCAACAAACAACCTTTTAATTCAAAAAAATAAATTAATTAAAATCAAAGAACAAAACCGACCAAATAAACCTTCTAATAAAAGAAAAGAGTAGAAGAGGATAATAATAGAATAAAAAATAGAAAAAAATTAAAATCAGAAAATCTACCTTTAAATGTTTGAACCTGTCTCGAATTAGGCATTCAATTTTTCTTCGAATTTGTGGACGGAATAGACCTTAATCGAGTGTTCTCTCATGAGAACACACGACTAAGGTCAATTTCGACCTCAAACCTCCATAGACTCATTGTTTTGGATTTTAGGGTTCATTTCTGATCTAATATCCGAGAATTTTTAGGATGATTCGAAGGATACTGGTTAGGAATTAGGGTAGAGGAGGGTGAGGGGATCATGGGGTATTGATTTGGGACCGATCTGAGGCGGCGCCATCACCGGAGAATCTTGTGGTGGCGCTAGGGTTTATGGTTTCAAATTGATATTCGACGGGTTTGGCTAAGATTCGAAATGGTTTAGATATTTGGTAAGAGGAGGTTGAGGGGAGTTTAGGGTGTAATTTTGGTGGTGGTTGGTTACTGACCGTCGCCGTGGGAGATTTTCGGCAGGCGGTCAACGGCGGTGTAAGGCGGTGGAAGGTTTGGTCTCTGAAAGGTTAGAGACGGAAGAGAAGGGGGAGGGGGGGGGGTTTCTGAGGGGGCTGAGGTGTGTTATTTACTTATATATGGGATAGGAGATTGAATTCAGGCCGTTAGATCAACTGAGATCAACGGCCTAGATCAATCACTTAAAAGAAACGGTGTCGTTTAGACACCTTTGAGACTGGGTCAGTCTCTGATTGAACGGGTTGGGGCCGAATATGGGTTATGGGCAAAGCTGTGGACCGTTGGATGGGGATGGATGGACAACTGAGATTTGTTGATATTGAAACAACGTAGTATTCTCACCATACTATGTCGTTTTAAACGTCTTAGGGACTGAGGGATTGGACCGGGTATGGGGCGAGTTTGGGCTGGGTTTAACCGGGTATTGGATGTTTGGTTTGGGCTTGGGTGAATTGTATTTGAATTGGTCCAAATCCAATTTCCTCTTCTTACTTTCTTTTTCTTTTCAATTTGCTTCCTAATTAAAATAAAAATACAAACCTAAATTTAACCTTGACCAAATTATCCTAAAAATGTTAATTACCTCTAAGTAGTAATTATCACAAAATAACTAAACACCAAATTAAAAGAAAACACAAAATTCGACATTAATTACTAAAAATGTAAAAATACATTATTTTTTTGTGATTTTTTCCATTTTTTTATAAAACACTTAGTTATTAATTAATTCCAAAATGTCTAATTAAATCCTAAATGCAATTGTAACATATTTTGGTATTTTTAAATTAATTTAACAAATAAACATGCACAGACAAATATAAACAATAACAAGAAATACCACAAAATTTCACAAGATTTCAAATAATAAAACAAACAATTTTGTTTTGATTTTGTGGGAGTAATTCATGTGGGGCAAAAATCACGTGCTCACAGCTGCCCCTCTTTGCCCATAAACACGAAGAATTTTCGTGCAAAGACAAAGTGAGCGGATACGAGCGATTTTTGCCCGTTTGAATACTTCGTGTGAAGCATCTTTTGAAAGATTTGACCGAACCTCTGCTTCAAAGGTTTCCTACATATCCTTGGCTAAAAAGGAACTATGTCAATGTAGTTCAGGAAGTTTTGGTAGCTGGGACTACCATGAAGCTGTGATTTCATTGGTATTGCTGCTGCTGTTGCTGATATTGCTTAATGACCTCCTTATTACACCACAACAAAAATGAAGAAGCTAGACTAAGCTATAATCTATGCTTTACAAAGATTTATTTTCAAACTTGCTCTTATGACTGTTGTTGCCTTGTTAACTTGAATTTTCTTACAACTATTCCTTTGTTGCTGTATTGCATTGTATTTTTGAGATATTTTCTCTACAGGTGGAGGCCTGATTGCTGCACTTGAACTACTTCTTCCCTTCCTGTGAAACCCATTATTTTCCCATTGAAACTTGAATTGTCTTCTTTTGACCATTGCTTCCTTCCCTTTGTTCCTCCGGGTGGGTTCCTGCAATCAAAACAAGCAAAACAAACGAAATCTTCTGCCCCAGTTTGCACTAGGAAGATTTGCGAGTTGTTAGAAAAATTGTAAACCACTTATACTACTTATGCATAGAGTAAAATAAAGACTAGACTAAGATGTGTATCTCCTACGAGTAAAAACAAGAAACTTTGACTAGCAAATGCATCTGCTAAACTAAAACCTGAATTAACCAAACTAGGAAGTGCGTCTCCTATGAATGAACTACCAATTTAGGAAGTGCATCTCCTACAGGTGAAACTTTAATGACTCAAACTAGGAAGTTCGTTTCCTATGAATAAACTATCAATTTAGGAAGTGCGTCTCCTATGGATGAAAATCAACTTAGGAAGTGCATCTCCTAGGGGTGAAAATCGTCTATGGGAAGTGCGTCTCCTATGAATGAACTATCAATTTAGGAAGTGCGTCTCCTAGGGGTTAAACTTCAACGACTCAAACTAGGAAGTGCATCTCCTATGAATGGACTATTAATTTAGGAAGTACGTCTCCTATAAGTGAAACTTTAATGACTCAAACTAGGAAGTGCGCCTCCTATGATGGACTCCCAATTTAGGAAGTGTGTCTCCTACAGGTGAAACTTTAATGATTCAAACTAGGAAGTGCATCTCCTATGGATGAACTCTCAATTTAGGAAATGCGTCTCCTATAGGTGAAACTTTAATGACTCAAAATAGGAAGTGCGTCTCCTATAAATGAACTATAAATTTAGGAAGTGCGTTTCCTAGGAATGAACTATCAATTTAGGAAGTGCGTCTCTTAGGAATGAACTAGTAATTTAGGAAGTGCGTCTCCGACAGGTGAAAATTTTATGACTCAAACTAGGAAGTGCGTCTCCTATGAATGAACTATCAATTTAGGAAGTGCGTCTCCTACAGGTGAAAATTTAATGACTTAAACTAGGAAGTGCGTCTCATATGGATGAACTCTAAATTTAGAAAGAACCAAACTAGGAAGTACGTCTCCTAGGGGTAAACTCTTAATTTAGGAAGTGCGTCTCCTACAGGTGTAACTTCAATGACTCAAACTAGGACTTGCGTCTCCTATGAATGAACTATCAATTTAGGAAGTGCGTCTCCTACAGGTGTAAATCAACTTAGGAAGTGCGTCTCCTACAGGTGTAAATCAACTTAGGAAGTGCGTCTCCTATGGGTAAAATCTTAATTACTCAAACTAGGAAGTGCGTCTCCTATGGGTAAAATCTCAATTTAGGACTAGGAAGTGCGTCTCCTAGGGGTAAAACCTCAGTTTAGGAAGTGCGTCTCCTACAAAAAAATATAACTTGAAAACCCAGACTAGGCAGTGTTTCTCCTAAGGGTGATGTGTGATCTTCTAAATAGCCTTTGCGTAAGCAGAGTTGGCGCATTACACCTGAAAATTTCCAGCTTCCAAGCTTTGATATGAACATAACTTTCATCCCTGTTTCAGACAAAGAAACTTGTGAGTTTAAACATGGTGGTTGGTTTGTGGCCTTGAATTTGCAGCGATTTCTCCTTAACTTGCCATGATAACTTTGATTTCACCTTGAAAGACATTGCTTGCTTATTGACTAACCAATTTCTATGTCACCTTTATCACAGAAAATTCCGTTTCTCTGTTCAAACCCAATAACCTCTATTTGTTGCATTGCTCACGAATTGGCATCTACCCAAACATTGTGTCTCACATGAATCCCAAAGCACGTACATGTACCCCACTCCATGTGTGAGCACGTGATTTTTGCCTATACGAATTACTCCCGTAAAATTCAAAACAAAATGATTTTTCCTTTGTGTGCAATTTTGTGAATTTTTGTGATATTTTTCGTTATTGGTTGCATCTGTCTATGCATGTTTATTCTGTCTAAATTAATGGAAAAATACAAAAATAGGTTGCATTTGCATTTAGAATTTAATTTTATAATTTTTGAGTTAAATAGTAAATTACTTATTTTATAAAATAAAGAAAAACGTAAAAAAATAATGCACTTTGCATTTTGGTGTTTAATTGTGTGATTTGGTATTTAAATATTAGTAATGATTATAATTTGGAATTAATTAGTATTTTAGGATAATTTGATCAAGAATTAATCTAGGTTTATATTTTTATTTTAGCTAGAATTTTAGGAAATAAAAGAAAAGGAAAAGAATTAGAAGAAATCGGATTTGGGACAAATTAATCCCAAGCCCAAACAAATTAATCACAACACCCGGCATTACCCGACCCAAACCGGCCCAAATACCCGCCCCAATAACCACTCTCCCCACTTACCACCAAACGACGTCGTTTCGGCGTTACTGCATCTCAACCGTTGGATCTCATTGATCCAATGGTCCGTGTTAATTCCCCCATTTTAATAATACCAAACCCTTCAAAACCCCCTACCCGCCATCACTGATCTCTCACAACCCCTCAGACTCTCATGTAATGCCACCACCCGCCGCCACGCCGGAAATCGCCTACGGCGGCGGCCGGCGTCCAAACACTTCCAAAATTACACCCTATAACCACGTCACCCCCCTCATTCCAAATCCCTGTCCCATTTCCCTTGAATCCCAGCCCAGTGTCTTGAATATCCTTTTAAAGGTCCAAGCCCTAGCGCCGCCACAGTTTCTCCGGTGGCGGCGCCACCTCCTCTTAACCCCAAAATCACACCACACAACCACCTTAACATCCTAATGCCTAATCCATCATTGTTTTCCCTCAAATGATACCAGAATCCTTTGAATCTTAAATCTAAGGTTTGAAGCCATAAAATCCCCCAAAAAATCCAAATCATCGGGCTCGTCGAAGATTTTAGACTGTAATAACCTTTACTCGTGTGTTTTCACATGAAAACACACGATTAAGGGCTATTCCGGTCGAGAAATTGAAAAAGTCCTTCCAGGTTAACCAAAATTTTCTTCCGGCCGAGTATGGGTCTCTTCTTTGAGTTTTTGTCTGTTTGTTTATTTGTTTTATTTTTAAATGTTTCTAGTCCATCTTCACACTCTTCCATTCATCTTTTATGTTCTTTATTATTATTCATGTGCCGAAGCAAATTCTGTTGGCATGGTTAGAGTGAAAGCATGATAATTACTTTTATTTGATTCTCATGTTAGTGTTAGGTAATTCGTTTCTGCTTGCTTCTGATTACAATTCGTAACTGATTTGGTTTGTGAATATTGGGGTGGGTTCATTGTTAATTGTTGAAAGGGGTTGGTTTCCTATTAAATCTTAAAAGCCTAGAAAGAAAGGAAATTCAGTTTTGTTTGCAGTTTAGCTTTAGGTCAATCCTAACCCATGTATTTGACCAATGAATTTAAGGGTCGTAAGGGGTAATTAACAGGAGCATTGGGGTTAATTTAGGTAGTCTAAACCTAAGGGCCCTGAATAATTAACTTAAGAAGCTATTAAATGGATGGTAGGATCAGTCTAAGAATTGATTAATAAAAAGGATATCAGTAGTGCAAAAGACACCCCATCTAGTACCCTTTTAGGAGCTGGAAAGTAGGTAACATGGGGGGAAATAATTAAAACCTGAAAGAATACAAGTGTAAAGGGACAAGGCTGGAAAAGGGTAATGCTTGAGGTATAAAATAGGGACAGATTTTGAAATAGGAGGAGAGAGCATTGAGTGAAAGAATATACACTGATATACTCTGATATACTCTGACATACATTGAGATATACATGGTCAGAAATAAAATTCTGCTGTTTCATTAGAGTTTCAGTGATCTTTGAACTCTTTTCAAATTCCTGAAATAATTCTCTAAGCTTATATAAGGGTAAAAATAGTTTAAATATTCTTGTGATTTTAGTAAGCTAAGAGTTTAAAGCTCCTGAGGGTTATTTTGAGTCATTGAAGCTTGGTTTGGTGTTTGTTGGGGTGTTATTTACTTGAAACTGATTCCTGAATTACTCAATATCATTTCCTGGGATTGAAACTGGTTTTTAATTGCTGCTGATTGCTGTTTGCTGTTGCTGATTTCTTACCCATTTTCTCTGTTCTACATACCAGATATTCCCTTGAAACTATGAAGAAAATGAAGCTTGATTAAGCTGTGTTGCAAGGATCTGTGATCCAATTGGAATTGAATGTAAAATGTCAGCATCTGTTGTAGTTAATATTCGATTCTGCCATGTTTATTTATTTTTATCTAGTTTGTTTCGGACACTTCATTCCTAGATACATATTTGGTCATTGAATACTGGAATTGGATTTTGTGTAAGTTCAATTGATTCAAGAGGGCTTTGGACTTGATATAATGTGTATTAATCATGGATTATGATCATTAGGCTAACTAGTTAAAATGGATTGGTTTGGACGTATGTTTCACAGCTTCGACAAAAATATGAAAATTTGATATTGAATGTGGAAACAACGAGTGTGCTCTCAGTTTCTTCTGTGTTTTCAATTGAGCATTTTGTGAATTCAACAAGAGTCTTTGATTGGGGTTTCTTTTTTTTTTAAATATTCTTCCTTGAGTATAAAAAGCATGGGTGCATCATGAATGTGAATTTAAGTTGCTAATTTCAAAGAAGAGCTAAAATGGGTGGTGAATTAATCTCATGATATTTTGTAGTGAAAATTAGCAGTATATCTTCATCAGATATATAATCTTTGTTTACTACGAATTGATTAATGTTTTAGCTTTAAATATTGAATGCTATCGTAATAAGACACGGACGCCAGACTAGGAAAAATCACTGCTTTATAGCCTAATTCAAAATCTATGTCAATCTCATTCTTTTCGCAGTGATATGTTTTCAATTGAATATGATTTAGCTAATCTAAAAATTATGACTGCCAGCTTTAGTATGTTATTTTAAAAGTTTGGAGCAATGTAAATGGAACATCATTTGGCTGAAGTTCATTTTTCTTATACATGAAATCGTGATCCGAGTTTAGCTTGAGGCGAGCTATATTAGATAAGTTACAATTTATGGCCCTTAAAAGTTAGTTGGAATTTTCTTTTAAATTAGAACTCGAGGCGTGCCATTTAGCGAATTTTTCATGGCCTTTGCAAAGTTAACAACGCGTTAGTTGCTTTAGGCGCGTCATTTAACAATTCTACTTTCTTAAATTCGGGTGTGCATTTCATGTAACCCAAATCCAAATCCCAAAATGTTGAATAAGATATGTTCCGGATTGCGGGTGCATTTTATGTGACGCGATACAAAGACATGTTTTAAATGACGTTCAATATTCTTTAAAATTGAATAAGAGAGGTTAAAAGTTAAAATTTGCACATAGGTTCAAAAAATATATTTAACTCAGATAATTAAGCCGAATATGATAGTTGAGCGACCGTGCTAGAACCACGAAACTCGAAAATGCCTAACACCTTCTCCCGTGTTAACAAAATTTCTTACCTGGATTTCTGGTTCACGGACCGTAATATAGAGTCATTCTTTTTCTCGATTCGGGATTTTAAACCGGTAAATTGGGACACCATAAATCTCCCAAGTGGCGACTCTGAATCTCTTAATAAATGAATCCCGTTTCGATTGTCCTTTAATTGGAAAAAACTCCCTATTTTATACCCCTCCCGGGGTAGGTAAAAAGCAGGTGTGACAGCTCTGGCGACTCTACTGGGGATGGTAACCCAGAACCACTGGTTCAGAGCTAGAAATTCGAGCTTGGAATAATTTTTATTTGGCTTTATTTATTATCTGATTTTATTTACATATTTGGGCCTAATGTGCTAAGTGTTGCTATTACCGCTTTGATATTTTGTGAACTGTATATAAACTGCTACGAAACCCATCTTCTCTCTGAGTATTCTAAATCATGAAGAAGGGTGCACTTCGTGTGAATTCTTTTTTTCTAGAGTCCAGTCCCATTTTAGAACGAGGTTCGGATAAGTTGCTAAGCCGGTGAAGCTTCTGTATTCCTGGTACGCTGCCTCCCTCTCGCCTCGAGCTGTCCGCTCGGGTAAGCCAGGTCTAGTACAACAAACCTAGGTTTTGAACCTAGAATAACTCAGCCTCATGTCGGATCCCTAGTAGGAATATTTGTTTGCATCATGTGCATTTGACTTTGGAGACTCAACATAGGGGTTGGGTCTGTCGAGGACAGGTGTACCCAAAATGAAAAAGACCATCCTGATGCATCTAACTTGCTATTTGTGCATTTATTTGCTTCGAACTTGCATGATGACCGACTTTTGAATATTGGAAAAATTTGAAAAAAAGAGAGAGAGAGAAATAGCAGTGTAGAGGGTTAAGAGAGTTAATCACATATTTTGAAAATACCAATGCCTTAATAGTGTCAAAACTCTACCAAAATTTTGAGAAAATGAAAAGAAAAAATGTTTTTGTTTCCAAAAATAAAAAAAAATAGTTTGTTTTATTTGCCCGGACTGCGCCAGTTTGATTCTCATGGGGGGTGGGATACGTAGGCAACCCCCATTGGGTCCAACTTCCTTTTACAAAAATAGCTTGAAAAAAACAAAAAATTCGTTTTGAAAATAATTAAGGTGCTGTCATTCTTGTCAAAAATAGCCGAATGTCCCTAAAAGGGCGCCGGAGGGCCGCTTTTGCAAGAACAGTCACCTTTGGTCATTTTCCAAGGTTTTGGCTGGTTAGCCAACACAGCCTTAAAATCTTCGTCCCCGAGGTGCTGAAAGGATGTGTTCCCAAAAAAGCGGGTCTCTTATTTTGATTTGAAAAATAAGAAAAATGTCAGTTTTGTTTTGAGTCAAATAAACCTTGATTTTTTCCTTCTTAATCACCTTAATAAATGTGCAGGATGAGCACGACTGAAATTGAACCCTTCACAGTCTTTAATGAGATCCCTTTAAGGCTTCACATGTGGTGGAATGATCTGGAAAATGGTAGTAAAGAAACAGTGGTGAAAGTCTTGGGAGGCCTCGTCAGTTTATTGAATGTCAAGCCAAGGTCTGATATCATCGAAGCTTTAATACCTTTTTGGGACTAGACTCGCAATGTATTTCACTTCACTGATTTTGACCTTACTCCTACGCTTGAGGAAGTCGCGGGTTATGCAGGCCTTGACGGAAACCTGAGAGATCAATATCATTTGTCACCAAGACCGGTATCTCCACACCAATTTTTGGATCTACTGAGTATTAGTCGGGATGTTCAGAATGGGGACCTATCTGAAGGATATTGTACTCTCTTGTTCTTGTATCAACGTTATGGTAATCCTCGAGGTTTTGAAGAGCCGAACCTTGGGCTGACCCATGTTGGAAATAAAAACAAATGGGAAGAAAGGCGAGGTTTAGCATTCATAGTAGCATTTTTGGAGGTTGTGATATGTCCACGAAAAGATGGTAAGATAGAAATGGGCCTAGTAGGGATGATCGATGTTCCCCTGATCTTGTCTGAAATCTACCGAGCCTTGACTATCTGCCAGGAAGGAGGAAGGTTCTTCCAAGGTTGCGATCTGTTACTTCAATTGTGGATGAAGGAACATCTTTGCCATCGGGTTGGATACATGAACCACGGTCCGACCGGTTTGAAATGCGTCGATAAATTTGAAAACTGAATCGAGGGTATTGTTTTTCCAAGGTATTAAGGCTTGGGTTACACTCTTGAATTCCTTGACTGCTGATAAAATTGAATGGGCATTCGGATGGTTCCCTGTCACCAAAGCAATATGCATGTCTGCTAAAGTGTCTTACCTTCTCCTTACGGGTATTCACAGTATCCAACCATATGCTTCTTACAGGGTGCTACGTTAACTAGGCAGATTCCAAACCATTCCCCGCGATGAAAATTTGAGCAAACATGTCATAGAATTGGGTCCAAATGACACATTTCCGGAAGGAAGGGTTCGCCAAGTATGGAATCAATGCAGATTTTTGGAGCCTAAGACCATGGTTCGAGACTTAGCTAGAGGTGAAGTAGACCCCAAGTACGCTATTTGGTTCGGCAAAAGGTTTCAGATTACTGAAAGACATGCTAAAAGAGCTCATATACAATAATTCACCGACGACTCGCAAGAACAATAGGGCTGGTTACCAAGGGAAGAAAACTATAAGGCCAAAATAAGTAAGTCAGAAAGTCAAATCAGGGACCTCAAGTTCAGCAACAGTATCCAAGCAGATGCAAATGAAGGCGAAAGGAAAAAACTAGCTCAGGAGAATGAAGCCCTCAAAGTCAGATCCAGAAAATAAAAATAGCAGCCAAAAACCCAGAAAGGAGCCGGGATGATGAAAGACTCATAAACAGACTGAAAAAGAAAGCCCTCGAATATCAAGAGGACCTGGAAAAGTCTGAAGCTAGTCTGGCAAGAATCCAGGCAAGTTGGACAAAGGGTGCAGAAGAGTGGGCACAATTTATGCAACAGATAAAGAGGGATCATGAAGGGACCGTCTCTATCCTAAGAGGAAAAATAGTCACTCTCGAGGATGAGGTAATCAAACAGGCTAGAGATTTCAAAGCTGATAGAGATCACTGCTACGATATGATGGCTCAGACGGAGGAAGAAATGCATCAGTTACAAAATCAAATCCTTCATGACTCTCAAGTGTTAGAAGCCCAGAATCAGCAGATAGGACGGTTGCTTCAGGAAAAAGGCAGGATTAGAGAAATGATCGGAACCATCGCACATTACATTACCATGAAGTGCCGAGCGTGCGAGGACATGTCTCATACCACCTTTTTCACTGTGGTAATGACTTTCGTCCGCCAAGCTATGAGGGATTTGGAAAGGTTGCAAAAGGATCTTGCATTTAGACCCGCGGCAAGACCGAATGATGTCTCGCGGGCACTAGGAGCATTAATGTATTCTTGATTCTACTCGAGTATGTGTTTTGTGTGTGTCAGTTGGTTTTCAAGCATATGTTTTCTTGTAATATGTTGGTTTGTTTTTAATTTTCATTAAAGTCTCTCTATGTAGTTGAATTTTTTTTGAGTCAGTTGTAATCAAAGAATTTTCTTTCTATAAAATTTTGAATTCCCGGGAAGAAAAGTGTTTTACTATTTGCCGGCCAGAACTACGCCCGGTCTGATTCATGCGGGGACATGATACGTAGGCAATATCCATAGGATTAGACCACAACCAAAATAAAAAAAAGAAATAATAGATAAATAAAAAGAAAAAAAAATAAGTAAAAGAGGATCAAATAAAGGAAGGTATGAGTGTCAACAAAAGAGAGGTTATAATTAGAAAAAGCCGGGATAACACAAGCAACCAAGCAAATACATGAATAGAAATGGTTAACTGCTTAGGTGCATTGCATCCTCAATGTGCGTTTGCCTATCCGTTAAAAATCCCTAACGCTAACAGGATGCTCCCATTTTGTTCATTTTCAATATTCAGAAAAAGTGGTTGGTTTGTGATTCCGAAAATAGTAATTCCTCTCTACAACATAAAAGGCAAAAGCAATGGCAGATAACAACAAAATTGGGGTGGTTGATATCGGTATCCAAAAGTGGTTGGTTGAACAGGACACTGGTTTGGCTGATGAGGAAAGGATGTTAAGACAGCACATAACAAACATGTATCAAGCTTGGATGGTTGGGAAGGCACCACCACCGCCACCACCTAGTTTTTAGGATGCTGTCCTTACCCAAAATTTGGCATCTCCCAATCACCCTAGTATATCCATCACATTTCCTCCAAGTTCTGGGAAGAACATAGGACAGTCCTTAAAGAACGTGCAAGGGATGGGAGACCAAGGCAGCATGTCTTACCAAGAGTTGTGTACACTCCCTGACGTCTACCTGCTCGCAAGGTTTAAAGTGCCAAAGTTCAACTTGAAGGATGAATGTAGAGATCCGGTAGCCCATCTGAAGGATTATTGCAGAGAAATGAGAAATGTCGGTGTCACACCTCTTTTTTACGGCGCTTACACCCCTGCGAAGGGTATAAATAAAAAGAGTTTTTCCAATTAAAGG
>MU687754.1:46800-64332 GCA_026770625.1 Nicotiana glauca | reverse complement strand
TATATATATATATATATATATATATATATATATATATATGGATCGGACTGCATGTCGCAGTATTATGGCGCTTGGGCTGAAGGAGCCCCTCCGGAGTCTGCACACACCCCTAGTGAGCGCAGTCGACTATTAGATTGGATCGGGCTGCACGCCGCATCATTATATATATTATATTGGATCGGGCTGCACGCCGCAACATTATATATCTTATATTGGATCGGGCTACACGCCGCAATATTATATATGTTATATCGGATCGGGCTGCACGCCGCAGCAGTGTTAGTGAGGATCGGGCTACGCGCCGCTGCAGTGTGGGTAAATTATTGGACTGTAGGAGACTGTTACCAGATGTTTCCTGTTTAGCAAGTGTTAATTCCCTACTGTTATTTATGGAACTGCATAGCGTTCTTACAGGATTTCCTTTCTTTCAGTTGTTATTTATTGCTATTACTCACTGAGTTGGAGTACTCACTTTACTCCCTGCACCTTGTGTGCAGATACAGGGACTCCAGAGGTTTAGCTGGGATTATTTGTTGCTGCTCGGTTCAGTGTCGGAGTATTCGAGGTAGCTGCCGGCGTCCGCAGGACCCGATTTTCTCCTCTTGTCATTTATTTTATGATATCCAGTTGTATCTAGAGGCTCAGACTTGCGACGCCAGAGCTATTGGGATGTTATTACTGTTATTTTGGTTTCCGCACTATTTTGTTATTAAGAAAATGAGAGTTTATGCTTAATTGGTAATTTTTTAAGTTTAGTAATTGGGATGGAAATGTTAAATGGTCGGGCTTGCCTAAGAAGGTGTTGGGCGCCATCACGACCGGGGGTTGGGTCGTGACAATATTGCATCTAGAACACCTATTTTCTGGGTACGCAAATCGCATCAAAGAATCGCTCCCACTTTGCATTTGTTGGATTACGACCATACTCATAAAAGTCATCACGCTCATACACAGGAGGGGGCAGATGGTATGCCGTCCGTATTGCCTCAATAGAGGCATTCACTGCCTTGCCGCGCACTGTGACTACACTATTGTCATAATATGGTAGATTAGCGTAAAACTCTCGCACAACCATTGCATTGGCCTCCTCTGGCTTATTAATGGAAGTCTGCAACCCCTACCTTACCAACTCCGTGTATATATGAGGACAGTGCTGCTGGACTAAACTGATGTCAATGCCCCTCTCCGAAATCGGCTATTTAGTTTCCTTCTCCGCAAAGCGGGCCTGAGCATTGGCTGAGACAAATTTTCTATTGTCAAAGGGGCATGCAGGGGCTACCCCTTGTGTCCTAGGTGCGCCAGCTTGGCTGCTAGAGGGTGGACCTGTGGCTCGGCGTTTTCGAGATGGTTCCATGACACCTGAAAAATGGGAACACATTAGCACAACCCAACATAAAAGTGTGACACACTGCCGTTACTCAGACTTCACACGCATAAGTGGTCACAACTACATAGTAAAGTTCATTGAGGCCATTCCACAAACACCTTGTGGGCATTTGGCCTTCACAACCTCTTTTTAGCTATTTATAACATAAATCCCCTATATAATCTCATCAAGATCACAAATCACGTGGAACAACACCCCACACTTACCGCCCACAAACACCACAACATATTTTTCCAATTTCTCTACGCATAATCTAAGAACAAATACTACACAAAGGGAAATTGAATACAACAAAAATCTGAAAAATAAAAAGAGAAAAAGAGAAAAAAGTAAAGCTAGGGCTCATACCTATAGTGGTAGATGGTGGTGAGTGGAAAAGAGATGTATGGAAGAGTATGGATAAGGTTTGGGGGAGGAGGGAATCGTTTATGGGTATGTGGGGTTTTGGGTTTTCTTATATTTTGAGAAGGAGATGAGGAGTTATGCAAAGGGGACGTGGGTTTTGGGGTATAATAGAGAGGGAGTGGGATTTGAGTAGGGGTGATTTGGTCTAAATAAAAAAATAAATAATAAAATAAGAAAATACAAAAAAGAAAAAAATGACATAAAATAACTGGGGGCAACCAAACCGTTGGTTTTGGGGCAGGACTAGCGCGATCGCGCTAGTCCAAGCAGAATGTGTCTATTTTGGCACGGCCACAAGAGTGATCGCGCTAGTAGCGTGGCCGCGCTAAAATTGTGGAGCTTAGGCAGAATGTCACTAGTTAGTGCGGCCTGTAGCTTGTCCTGTAGCGCGGTCGCGCTACTAGTTAACTTTTTTTTTCATGTTTCTTCACCTATTCTCACCATTGCTGAAGGCCTTTTCGCCCGCCCTTTGTCACCTGCATTGGTTAGCACATTGTAAAAAGTCAAAATCAACAACTACAACTATCTTTGGGTTGCCTTCCAACCAACGCCTTATTTAATATCGTGGCACGACGGTTACAACAATTCAATGGGTTGCCTCCCATCCAATGCCTGATTTAATGTCGCGGCATGACTACATACATTTTCTAGCATCAGAAAAGTTTACCGAGGTCTTGTGACGTGCAATTTGACCACCGCAATAATGTTTTATCCTCTGGCCATTTACCAAGAAGGTACCACTTGAGCTCATATCCCGCAACTATACAGCTCCATGGGGCTTCACACTTACCACAACGAAAGAGCCTGATCAACGAGAATTAAACTTTCCAGGAAAAAGTTTCAACCTCAAATTGAATAAAAGAACTTCTTGCCCCGGCTCAAACTCTCGATGTTGGATGTGCTTGTCATGCCACCTTTTAGACTTCTCTTTATACAATTTGGCATTCTCATATGCGTGCAATCGAAACTCATCAAGCTCATTGAGTTGCAGCAACCTCTTCTCTCCAGCTAATTCCATATCCATGTTCAGCTTTTTAATTGCCCAATAGGCTTTGTGTTCAAGCTCAACGGGCAAGTGACATACCTTCCCATAAACTAATTTATACGGAAAAGTACCTATGGGAGTTTTGTATGCAGTTCGATATGCCCACAATGCATCGTCGAGCTTCCTAGCCCAGTCCTTTCTATTTCCAGTCACTGCTTTCTCCAGAATCTGCTTTATCTCTTTGTTTGACACTTCCACTTGACCACTCGTTTGGGGATGATAGCCTGTGGAAACCTTGTGCTTGAATCTATATTTTGCAAGGCTATTATTCAGCAATTTGTTGCAGAAGTGCAATCCTCCGTCACTTATCAACATTCGTAGAGTTCCAAAGTGTGTGAAGATATGCTTCTTTACAAAAATCACCACTACCTTTGCGTCATTAGTGGGAAGAGCAATGGCCTCCACCCACTTAGACACGTAGTCAACTGCCACCAAGATGTACCTGTGACCATTGGAGTATGGGAATGGTCCCATGAAGTCAATCCCCCAAACATCAAAAAGCTCTACTGCCAGTATATTCTGCAAAAGAATCTCATGCCTCTTGGTGATTGTTCCGATTCTTTGGCATCTGTTACATATTTTAACAAAGGCATGTTCATCCTTAAACAATTTTGGCCAATAGAAACCTGATTGTAGAACTTTCTGGGCGGTTCTATCTCCACCGTGATGTCCTCCGTATGGTGATGCTTGACAGTCATGCAATATTGCAATCATCTCTTACTCAGGAACACATTTTCGCACCAACTAGTCTGCGCATAGCCGATATAAGAATGGCTCATCCAACATGTAGAGCTTCACATCATGTAGGAACCTTCTTCTAGTATCAGGTGTCAATTCCGATAGTGTCACCCCACTTGCAATAAAATTCACATAACCTGCATACCATGGGGCTGCGCTTGAGGTGATTGCCAATAACTACTCATCAGGAAATGTTTCTTTGATTGATCCACCTTCAGCTACATGGCTCAGATTTTCTAATCTGGACAAGTGATCAGCCACTTGGTTCTCTTTTCCTTTTCGATCTCGGATTTCTAAGTCAAACTCTTACAAGAGGAGAACCCAACGAATCAGCCTCGACTTGGCGTCTTTATTCTCAAACAAGTATCTGATAGCTAAATGATCTGTGTAGACGATGACTTTGGTCCCCACTAGATATGATCTGAACTTGTCAAACGACCACACCACTGCAAGCAACTCCTTTCAGTAACTGTGTAGTTCATTTGGGCTAGATTCAAAGTTTTGCTCTCATAGTAGATGCAGTGAAAGATTTTATTTCTCCTTTGCCCCAAAACTTCTCCAATAGCTATGTCACTCGCATCGCACATCAACTCAAAGGGTTGCTCCCAATCCGGAGCAACGATAATTGGTGCAGTCACTAGCCTTCCCTTCAGCTCCTCAAATGCTTTCAGACAAGCATCATCGAACTTGAAGGAGACATCCTTCTCAAGCAACCTGCACAAGGGATAGGAAATTTTCGAAAAATCTTTAATGAAATGACGATAAAAACCTATATGGCCCAAGAAACTGCGAATGGCTTTGATGGGCGTTGGTAGGGGCAATTTTTCAATTGCTTCCACCTTTGCTTTGTCCACCTGCAAACCATTTTTGGACACCTTGTGCCCCAAAACTATACCTTCACGTACCATGAAGTGGCACTTTTCCCAATTTAGCATCAGCGTCTCTTTACATCTAGCAAGTACTTTATCCAGATTCATTAAACAGTTATCAAAAGAGCATCCAAACACAGAAAAATCATCCATGAACACTTCTACAAATCTTTCAACCATATCAGTAAAAATAGCCATCACACACCTTTGAAAAGTCGCAAGTGCATTACAGAGACCAAAGGGCATTCTCTTGAACGCATATATGCTATACGTACATGTAAATGTGGTCTTCTCTTGGTCCTCTGGGGCTATATCAATCTGATTATACCCGAAGTAACCATTTAAGAAACAATAATATTCCTGGCCAGCTAATCTATCAAGCATTTGGTCAATGAAGGGGAGAGGGAAGTGGTCCTTTTGGGTAGCATTATTCAATTTTCTATAATCTATACAAATCCTCCACCGAGTGACAGTTCTTGTGGGAATCAAATCATTATTTTCATTAACAACCACAGTCATCCCCCTTTCTTAGGTACACATTGAACGTGGCTTACCCATTTGCTATCCGAGATTGAAAATACAATACCTGCATCAAGCCACTTAATCACTTCTTTTCTTACCACTTCCTTCATGATTGGATTTAGTCAGCGTTGTTTCTCTACACTGGGCTTGTGTCCGTCCTCCATGAGGATTTTATACATGCACAAAGCTGGGCTAAATTCCTTTAATGTCAGACATTGTCCACCTAAGTACTCGCTTGTGCTCACGTAGCACTCTCAACAGCTTCTCTTCCTGCAATTTAGACAATTCAGAAGAAACAATAACAGGTAAAGTGTCAGAGTCACCCAAATAAGCATATTGAAGATGAGGGGGCAGAGGTTTAAGCTCCAATTTTGGAGCTTCCTCAATTGACGGTTTTGGGGGTGGCCCATCTGGCCTATTCAAGGGCTCAAAGGGGTGTATCCCCTGCATGTAAGCACAAGATGTATCCACGATGTGCATCATCTCCTCAACCTCATCATCAATTTCCAGGCTATCCAACAATATAAGTGCTTTCTCTAGAGAATCGTCTAGATATACACTCGTGTCAAGCATTTGCTCATCCGCCTCAACAACAGATATCATTGAGAGCTCCTCATAGTGGTGGGAAGTTGGATTTCTTTGTAGACATTAAAGACTGCTTCCTCATCATCCACCCTCAAAATCATTTTTCCCTTTCTCACTGTCACACCTCCTTTTTATACACTTACCCCGAAGGATAATGTATATGAGAATTTTTCCATTTTAAGTGACATTATTCGAAATAAAATTATTTATTTATTTAGAGCCGCCACTTGGGATAGGTTTTGGTTTTTGATGTCCCAAGTCACCGTTTTATCTTGAATCCCAATTCGAGAAAAATATTCGACTTTCCAAGTGAAGTCTGCGAACCAGAAATTCTGACTAAGGAATTCTGTTGACCCGGGGGAAGGTGTTAGGCACCCCCGGATCCCGTGGTTCTAGCACGGTCGCTTAAACTATTATAAATGGCTAAATATATGATTTTAAATCATGTTTCAGTCTATAGTGCAATTTTACCTTACTTAACGCTTTATATTAATTTTATAGGAATTTTGCAACGTTATTAAAACACATCTCGAATCACGTCACATAAATGCACCCGTGACTTTTGACATATTCTAATATCGTTGAGATTTGAATTTGGGTCACATAAATGCGCACCCGAGTTCATGAAGGTAATATTATTAAAATAACGCACCTAAAGCAACTACGTGTAGTTAACTTAATTAAAATTAATTAAGTGAGGACCGTGAGTTATAAATTTTGCTTGGCATGGCACGCCTCAAATTGTCTATAAAAGCTAACTAGTTTCTCATCACTATTAAATCAATCCAAGAGTCAAAAGAAGAAGATAAAACATGCTAGCATTACTTTTAAGCCATTTATAGCCCAAACTAGTATATCATCCGAAATATTTGAACTACACCATAACAGGAGCATGAATACATCATTCAATTAATGAGGAAAGCTAAATGACTCAGTTATACAACTCAAGCATAAGTACATGAAATTACGTGAGCATCTAGTGTTCAAGACAAGCTGAAAAGATCAACTGAAGGCTTTCAAATATAGTGTTGGAGCTCAAACGTGGAACAACAGTAACACAACAAACAAAATCGGATCAAACCTTTTGCAAACTCAGAAATGATGGATGAAATATTTTAGAATAACGAGAAGCAAAGGCAGCTTTGTAGCTATTTGTATTTTGAAAGAAAAAAAGCTCTCTAATTACTCACAATTTCTCAACTGCCCTTTATGGTTTTCTTTGCCAATCCTTGGGTCACTTAGCCCAGATCCATCCTTTAACTACTTAGTGACCTCATCTAATCACTTAAAGATGGCAAGATACAGAACATAATTTTTAAAAAGAAAAATCCATTTGTAGCTCATGGACTCAATTATTAACGAGGGGAATTCCAGATTAGACTTATGTCAAACACATGAAATTATCAATTACCAATTACATCAAGCATTTAAACATCAAATTGCAACTACACGGTTAGCGAATAAAATCGCTCAACAAGTGCTGGAGTTAACACGGATTCAAATTTCACAATACCAATGCCATAAATAGTTATATTGTTTTAAACTGAAAATCATACCTCGACAGTAACAATTGCAGCTCAAAATTATCCAAGTGATGCTGAAATGGAAAGCTAAAGCCCAAAATGTTCAACGAGATACTCAACAACAGCTAAAACGGTGATTTCCCAAGCCCAGGAGCAAATTTGAACGAAACTCAACCAAAATCTCAGCAATCAACAGCAAATCGGAAAGCAAATTCAATTTTTTTGTTGAAATAAAACAGATGAAACAGTGATCTGAAGATGAACTTGGTTTCGATTTGACGCCTTTGTATTGTCTTAACCCCAAAATTTTCAAGGAAATTTCAGCTTATCACTAAATTGAAATACGTAAGAATACTCCTAATAATCTCTCATTTTCCATTTTTCTTTCGTGAGGATTCATGATTGGATTTTAGCTTGTATTTTTTAGCTTCCTCCTTCCGTATATCCATGAGTATGTGCGTGGGTGTATACTGATAGAAAGATGAGTGAGAGGAGTGTGTATGGGGTGGAGATGAGTGAGTGAAGAAGAAGAAAGAAGCGACTGGGTTTCTTCTCCTTCTGGTGAGAAACGACGCTCAGTTTTTGAAGATCTGGAGATGAAGGAGGGGTCACGTCTTTTTCGTGTCCCTAATTTAAAAGGGAAAAATGGGTCGGGTCATAGGTTTGACCCGTTTTCTTGGGCTGGGGTGGTGAATTTTGGGTAGTTTAGTTTGTCGGCTGACTTTGATTTAGGCTAGTCCAAATTTGGGCATTTTATTTAAAGACTCACTTTTTTCAACTTTCTTTTCTTTTTCTTTTCAAATTAAAACTATAAATCTAAATTAAATTTTAAAAAACTAGATCAACCTATCCAATTATATTAATATCTAATTAATAATCAACACAACTAATTAAACTAATTTAAGGGAAACTAAACAAAATTCAAAGCTAAAATCAATTTTTTGTGATTTTTGTAAAACCCTAATTACTAATTAATCTAAAAGTATGTAAATTGAGTCCTAAATATAAATGCAATATTTTTGGTATTTTCATGATTTAAAAAAAATTTAAACATGCAAGAAAAGTGCTAACAATTAATAAAAATCTATAAAAATTTCTAAAATGGCAAATAATTAAGAAAAATCTATTTTCTTGGGATTTTATAGGAGTATTTCGTATAGGGCAAAAATCACGTGCTTACACTCACTTTAATAATTCCATCACCAGTATCCAAGAGATCGCCCCAATATGATTGGGACCAGCTCGTCAGCTTCATAATCCAGGATAATAAAGTGAGTGGGAAGATAAATTTTCCAATTTGCAGCAACACATCTTCAATCACTCCCCCGTGGTGTGCTATTGATCTATCAGCCAACTGCAACATCACAGTAGTTGGCCTTGGAGCTCCGAGGCCCAATTGCTTGAACAAACATAAGGGCATCAGATTTATACTCGCCCCCAAATCGCAAAGAGCACAACCCACACCAATATTACCAATGCGCACAGGAATGGTGAAACTGCCAGGATCCTTAAGCTTTTGAGGAAGCTTGTTCTGGACCCTTGAGGTGCACTCCTCAGTAAGTGCAACTGTCTCAAATTGAGTCAATCTTCTCTTCTGAGCCACTATGTCTTTTATGTACTTAGCATACTTTTGAATTTCACGCAGTACATCAATCAGTGGAATATTTAATTGAACCTGGCTCAACATGGAGAGAAATTTGCTGAATGTGCGATCATCATTCTTTTTCTGCAATCTCTGGGGAAAAGATGGTGGTGGCCTTGTAGCCTCCACTTGCTCTGGAATTGCATCGGTATTCTTTGATTCGTGCATTTCCTTAGGTATCAACTCCCCCTTGGGTGTGGCCTTGTCTTTTCGTTTCTTTGGCACTTCCTCCAGCTCCCTCCCGTTTCTGAGTGTAACTGCATTCACTTGAGGATTCTTTTCTGTATCACTGGGGAGAGCGCGTACAGATCTAGTGTTTTGATTTGTTGCCAACTGCCCCATTTGCCTTTCAAGATTTCTAAAATCGGTCCTGAGCTGCTGATTGTTAAGCAACAACTTCTTTAGCAAATCATTTGTCCTCTCTTCCATTTGTTGGGGTGGCTTCTGAGGTTGTTTGAAATTCCCTTGGGGTCTATAATGATTCTGATTCGGCTAATTTCCACCCCATGAGAAGTTGGGATGATTCTTCCAATTTGGATTGGAAGAATTCCCGTATGGTGCATGCTGATTCGGTGGACCTATGTTCTGCTGCCCCACATAGTATATGGATTCAGGATTCGTGGGGAACATGTCACTCATATGATTGTCACCACATAATTCGCAGCAAATAGACATTTGTTGAACATGTTGCATTGGTTGTGGTTGCTGCATAGTCATCCTAGTCATCTGATTATCCAACTTTGCAATATCGGCTCTCATGGCTGACAAGTCGTCGAGCTCAAGTAATCTAGCTGACTTTTGCTTAATTGCCTTTCGTGAATCACCATCACCTTGCCAATTATGATCAGTAGCAGTGAATTTATTTAGCAAGAGTTGGATTTTACTGTACGATCTGGCCATGCAACTACCCCCACAGGCTGAATCAAGATTTATCTTTGACGAATCATCCAAACCATCCACGAAAGTGTGACCCAATACCTCGTCAGTTTGACAATGATGTGGACAGTCTCTGAGTATATTCTTGTATCTTTCCCATGCTTGACGAAGTGTCTCGCTATCTCGTTGTTCGAACCCAATAATCTTACTCCTCAATGACTTTGTTTTCATAGTGGGGAAAAACTTGATTAAGAATTTCCTTGCTAGATCATCCCAAGTGCGGATTGAGTTTGCGGGCTCCTTCTGCAACCACTCCTTAGCTTCCCCAAGCAGTGAAAAGGGAAAAAAGTTTCAGCCTGACATAGTCCTTGGAAATATTCGGATAATTGTAAGTGTCCATAATTTTCGAGAAATTCTGAATGTGCCTCTGCGGGTCTTCATGAGATAGACCTACATATTGCCTTGTGGACTGGATCAGCTGCACCATGTATTGTTTGAGTTCAAAGTGCCCTGTGATATCAGGCTTCACAATAGCCTGAGTCATGTTAGCAATACTGGGCCTTGCAGCTTAAATCACCGCGCGTTCCTCATTCCCTGCCATCTCTATTGGTTGTGGTTGGACTACTATGTCCAACTCTCTTTCAATTCTGGTTCTTGCATCTACTTCCCTCCTCACTCTATGAAGTGTTCGTTCAATCTCATGATTAAGGGGAAGTAGATTGTTTGCGCTTCTACTTCTCTGCATTCAAGAGAAGAGCATGTGTTAACACAAACAAGGTGAACTGAAAATTAAAGCTTGAACAAATAACTAATAAAAGCTTAACTCAGTCAAGTAGCTAATTTCTAAGTCCCCGGCAACGGCGCCAAAAACTTGTTGCGACCAAAACACTCACGCAAGTGCACGTGATCGTCAAGTAATAAAGTAGTGAGTAGAGTATCATTCCCATGAAGATTTATGATTAACTATTGACTGATTTAAACTCAATTAACTTATCGATCCAAGAGATTTTTCACAAAAGATAGTCGTCTTTAATTTACTACTTAAGAATATCAATTAATGAAATAACGAAATGACCAACCAAATAAATAACAATTTCGAATAACAATCAATAGGAGAGAATATTCTAGGAGATTCTTTACAAGCATTTCGTTCAAATTCAAAAAAACGCAGAAGCTTCACTCTCTCGTTACAACATATTTCACAGAAGCAGAAGCTTCACTTTGTTCGATTAATTCAAGGAACAGGTATGTTAAGGCTAAGCCTTTATTTCATTTTGCATGATCTTGTCATTACACGATTTTATTAATGAGCCATAAAGAATAATTCATGTTCTGGAATTTACGTATATTTTGCTAGTCTCGCAAATTGCGTATATTTTTCTAGTTTTGTAAGTTATAATATTCTCCTTATCGGGACTTCATCTTCAGTTGAGTATTTCCTCTTTCCAGTTAAGTGAGCAGAGAATTTACACATATATAGTATTAAAAGTACTTTCATTACCATCAAGCTATAATCAATGGGCATACCCCTATTGGGCAACCTCTGATCAGGTGGTAAGTTATACACTGAGCCTACTATGGCGAAACGCCTATGAGCGAGCCCAGTTGATCGAGATACAGAGCCTAGAATGGCCGAGCGGCTATGAGCGAGCCTACTACGACAGAGCAGCTATATGTATACCGAGCCTTATAGGGTCGGACAACTATTTTACTTACTATATTGAGAGAGTTGAGTTAGTCTCAGCAGGTAAGCATATCTTCAAATTATCTTTGACTTCCAGCATACTTGTAGTTATTATATTATCAGTTCAGTTTTAGCTTTCAGTATATTGCCTTACATACTTAGTACATTATTTCATACTAACGTCCCTTTTTTGGGGGCGCTGCATTTCATGCGTGTAGCTCAGACAGACAGACGGGTAGGCCTCCTCAATAAGTGTTGCCCGAGTTCAGCTTGGCCAGTAGGCTCCATGACTTTTGGAGTTTCCGGATCTAGAGCCTTATGTACATCTTGTATATAGATGTATATATGTTATGAGTAGGTCGGAGAGCTATTCTGATCATACTATACCCATCAGTAGAGGCTTGTGGACATATCCTGTCAGTTAGTGCAATATGTTGGGCTTGTAGGCCTTGTATGTATATTTGGTTGGTTTGTTAGCTGTAATAGTTATGACGTCCTTGTCAGCCTAGTTATATATTGATATTTAGTCAGCATTCGCAATTATCTTGCAATGTGGACCATGGCCAAAGTATGACATCATATGTTCAGAGTACCTTAGTTTCAAGTTGGTACGCAAGGATAGGTGAGGCACTGGGTGCCAGTCTCGCCCCCCAGGTTCGGGGCCTGACAAGAAAATTAAAAGGGAAAATAGAAAGAGGTATTACCCGAAGTACTATGGGCATACAGAACAACTTCGAAGTTGAGCACAGGAGAGACACCATTCTCTTTGGTATACGGGTCCGAGGCTTTGATACCGCTTGAGGTCAAAGATCCAAGCGCCAGATTTCGACATGCCTCCAAGGACTCAAACAGCTAGGCCATGACCGTATCCCTTGAGCTACTAGATAAAAAGCGAGATGCAACACTAGTCCGAATGGCCGCCAAAAAAGAAAGGATCGAGAGATATTATAACAGGAGAACAAACCTCCGATACTTCGTCATCGGGGACTTAGTCCTAAGGAATGTCACCCTCAACACTCAAAACCCAAATGAAGTAAAGCTAGGCCCAAGCTAGGAAAGACCTTACCGCATCCTTGGAGTAGTAGGCAAAGGGTACAAACTTGGCACTATGGAAGGCGAGCAACTTCCAAGCAATTGGAACATATCGATGCTCAAACGCTATTATTGCTAAGGTATAATCTTCTCACTTTTTAATTTATGTTTTATACTAACTTATTGAAGCACCCTCCAGCTCAAAGACCTTCGGTTTTAAAGCATGCGTTGTACTCTTTTTCCCTTAGACTGGGGTTTTTTCCCAAACGGGTTTTACCGGCGAGGTTTTTAACAAGGCAACACTCATACGCTACCTAAGGATCACTCATCAAGTATCCAAGGCTTCTCTCCTATCAACCTCAAATACTAGGGGGCATCGCCCCCGAAGGTCACCTCTTCGATGAAATCGAACTATGCCTAGGAGAACCTTCATAGGAGAATGTTGTATTGGGCCAAATGATCAAATGAACAGTGTCCATGTAGAATAATCAGGCCTCCAAAGGCAAAAAATATGTACGCATATATCAAGTAATTGAGGAATCCTCTTTGCTTATCAAAACACTTTGTGCCTCGAAGAAGTTCACTACTTTATCATAAGATGGCTCAAGGGCCAAAAACTCTCGAACACTCGGGGACTGTCATCGACAGTCAGCTCATCGAGCCATCGAAAACTCGAATTTGTAAGACCTCGATTAGTCAACTTCGAGCTCGTAAGCCCTCAATAAGGCAACATCGAATCTGTAAGACCTCAACAAGGTATGCCCAAACATAATAAGACCTCAATGAGGCAATACCAAGCTTATAAGACCTCAACCGGGCGTACTCAAAATTTATAAGACCTTAAAGAGGCATAACCCCGATATGAAGTCCAAGGCTATATATTCGAACTTGTAAGACCCCTAAAAAGGCATACCCTCGATATAGATGCCATGGTCACCGCACCGGGGGACTAAAGGCTATGGCCAAACGTAAAGACTATGGTCGAACTAAAAGGCTACGGCAAAACATAAAGACTACGGTTGAACTAAAAGGCTACCACCGAATTAATGCGGCTCGGATTGTTACTCGCGTTATCGTACGTTAAAGTTTCATCTACTGTTAGTTGACGTAGAATCGGGGATGAGATTATCTTGAGGTTAACGTAGTTACGCTAATTATAACAAGAAATACATAAGTGTCAAGAAGGATAAAGGGTGCACGAATTAAAGAAAACGAGTTTCGTTGAAAGTGGCCAATTTGGGATAAAATACGGGTCGAGCGATAATACCCGATAATTATGGACTAGAGCCATACAAGGAATCATATAGCCGTGATAGTATGATGCAAAGTATATTAAAAATAAGTAGAATTTTAAGTAATTTGAAGTAATTTTTAAATTATGCGGGTAATTAATTAATTATCGGGTAACAAGATATTACCCAATTAATAAATAAATGGATAATATTTTTTAAAATACACCCCCAAAAAAATGTGGCAAGAAGCTACAAATCTAGAGAACAGTAGTCATATAGTCCTAGGTGGCTATCTACGATTCATTTGGACTTAATAAAGACTTATGATAAGTCTTATCTCATTCTTTCATTTGGACAAAAGAAGGAAAAATGTTCATAATGCAATACCATTTTCCTAGTTCTAATTGCTTCTAAGAACATAAGCTAAAGTTCATCTTTCGTTTTTAATTCAAAAGCAAGAAACACATGTCTTTCCTATTTCAATACTACAAGGACAGAAGCTAAAGTCCTTCCAATTTTTGCGGTTCTACAGAAGTATGGTGAATTCTTCCCCAAAAGTATTATATAGAGTTTTTCCTCCTCCAGGTAAATTAAAGCTATCCTTCTTTATTTTGGCATTTCTCCAATGATGACACGTAAACAAATGAACAATACTAAAATAAGATATTATTCCTAGTAAATATAGAAAGCTTTTGTTCATTGTCTCTTATAATGTAAACTCTTACTCAAGGTATTGATGCTTGATTCTTATTGACCCTATGTGGATGATGTTAGTTCATAACGTGATATATATATATATATATATATATATAAGGTCGAGTATATATGCCTAAGTGCTAACTGCAAACATATTTTTAATCCACTAGTTGCTATTATAGATGCAAGAATGTTGGTTTCTTAATTTTTGGTTTAAGGATGGCATAACTTCTATTTCCAAATATGCTGTGCTTTCCTTAACAAGTAATCAAAATATATGATATGGTAGTTAGTTTTCAATTGAGGAATATATTTATGTCCAAATAGAATCCTACACCAAATGTCGCATGCCAAATGTTGCGACAGTGCTGCCAATTTTTTTTTAGTGGTGGTGTTAGGGTTAAGTTGTGATTATTTTCTCGGGTATTTACTATTTTTCATAATTAGTGATACTGGTCGAGAGTAAACGACTATAGTTCACTTTGAAAGATATTCTAATTATCTTAAAAGACTCTTCAGATATTGTATTTATATATGTAACTAGTGGTGATGTTGTACATATTTACCATCGAGCTACGACCGATTGAGCAGTTATATATTTACCATCGAACTATGGTCGGTTGGGTAGTTATACATCTACCACCGAGCTACGGCTGGTCAGGCAATTACCACCGATTGGGCAGTTATGCATTTACCACCGAGCTACGGCCGGGCAGACAGTTACCATTGATCAGTTGGGTAGCTAACGTCACGAAAATAAGGTAACTAGAACTATTGTATTGTAGTTTTATTTATATATACGATATGGATTTTATTTTATATGCTACGACCCTCAGCGACAAGTCAGAAGTTATAAGACCCTTATCGCTCCCGAGATAATATCTTATTATTATTACGTTTCATTGCTGCCTTACATACTCGGTACATTCTTCGTACTGACGCCCTTTTGTCTGTGGTGCTTTGTTTCATTCCACGCAGGTGTAGATAGGCGAGGTGAGGATCATCCACTGTAGGCTGCCTCCATATATCATCTTTTGGTTGGTGAGCTCCTCATCTTCCTGAGTATTGTTGAGTCACGTTCTATATATGTTAGTTTGTTTTATAAGGATGTCAGGGATCCTGTCCCGACTTATATGTTATGGTCATGTTTTCTTAGAGGTTTTGCAGACAATGTCCTGTGTATAGCTTTATGTATGGCATGTCAACGGCCTTGTCGGTCCCTATGTATATATATAAATCATTTTTTGAATTAGTTATGTGAGTTAAGTTCTAATATTGTTAATTACATATATGGATGTGGCCTATCATGGCCCGTTACAAGTTTTATAGAAAGAAAGAAAAAAGAAAAAAGAAAAGAAGGAATAAGGTACGTGGCGCTCAGTTGAGTATGCATCGGGTGCCAGTCGTAGTCCTCTAATATGGGTCATGGAAAAGTGGTATCAGAGCAATTCTGTCCTAGGGTTGTCTGCAAGCCATATCTAGTAGAACCTTGTTTACAAATGTGTTGTGCACCACGTTATATAAGCAAGAAACTACAGGACATTTAGGGACCGGTTACCCTTCCTTCTTGATATTAGATCATGCAATAGAGCAGAGTCATAGGGTACAAATCCCTTGACCTTTGACTTGTTTTATATATGTAGCAATGCCTATGACCAGGAATGCTACGGCTAATTAGAAGGGTAAAGTAGTGGCAAATGAGGGCATGAGTAGAGTGCCAATGTCTAGTGAGGGCTAGAGTGAGGCCCCGAGGGGAAATACAACACCCTCGCATAGTTCTCCGATTTTGTTAGCACCCGAGGAGATGACAAGAAACCCAATACCTCCATCTATTGTTTGGGATGAGGATATGGATATGCGGAGTGCAGTACAATTTTTGACTGGGTTGGTAGCCGCTCAGGCTCAGCGCCAGGTAGGTATAAGTGTTAGTCACGATAACAAGGTTATTAGCGTGAGAGTTTGAGACTTCATCAACCTGGACCCTCCAGTGTTTACCGGATCCAATAAGGATAAGGACCCGCAAAACTTTATTGATAAGATGTAGAGGACTTTGAGGGTAATGCATGCATCAGACACTGAGTTAGTACAGTTAGCCTCATACCGATTGCGGGATATTGCGGTTCAGTGGTATGAAACTTGGGAATTGTCTAGAGGGACAAATACATCTCCAGCACTATGGTAAGAGTTCTTAGGGGCTTTCTTGCTTCATTAATTACCGCCAGAGATTCGTCAATTAAGGGTAGACAGGTTCTTGGCTCTTAAACAGGGGAATATGAGTGTGCGGGAAAATAGTCTCTAGTTGATTCCTTGGCGAGGTATGCCCTCTTGATTGTGGCTGAAATGAGTGATCGAGTGCATCAGTTTATTGTAGGACTTGGGCCGTACCTGATTAATGAATGCTCCACGGCCGCTCTGATCGATGGTATGGATATTTCCCGCATCCAGGCTTATGCTCAGAATTTGGAGAATCGGAAACGATAGCAACACGAGAATTGTGATGAGGGTCAGCATAAGAAGGCCTGCTAGGCGAGCTGAAGATTTTTCGGGCGATCCTATGTCACCATATCTTGTCGAAAGTGTCCGACAGTTGCAGAAGTCGTATTATGAGGGATCTGTCTATTTTGAATCAGGTCAGGGCTCGAGAATTTTAGGTTTTCAGAATCGGAGGGATTCAGCGCAGATGAGGGCGCCTCCTCCACGGTGTAGTCAATGCGGTATAGCTCATTCTGGACAATGTCTTCAGGGATCTAATGTATGTTATACCTGTGGAGGACATAGTCATTACATGCAGGATTGACCTATGAATGACAAAAGTGGGATTGTTCAGCCCACCAGATCTATAACAGTCTCCTCCTCTTCAGTATGCCCTCAAGAGCGACGCCCTCAGGCATCAACTGGTAGAGGTAGAGGCAGGGGTGGAGCATCTAGCTCTGACGATAGTCAAAACCGCATATATGCTTTGGCAAGTTGTCATGACCCAGAGGCTACATCGGATGATGTGTCAGGTTTTGTGATTATTGGAAATAGTCGATCTTAGTAACGCAAATTTTTCGGTTAATATGATTAATGTAAGAATAAGTTGGCATTACGCCCGAAAGGTTAAGGGAAACCAAGGCTAGCTTGAAAGCAAAGCATGAACCAAATTATTAAGATTACAACTAATATGTGTCAGCGCCTAGAAGATAGATTAACAGAATCATACGTGACGAATGGATTAGGAAGCAGTTTTAGGGAGGGACGACGCCCTGACCCCGTGAGAGCCTGCTATTTGTTTCATTGGAGTTTAGCCCAGGAAG
>MU687754.1:0-46600 GCA_026770625.1 Nicotiana glauca | reverse complement strand
AGGGGGAGGAAGGATGTTACATCTCGCGTTTTCGTACGTTAAAGTTCGTCTACCTTAATTGACGTAGACTCAGGGATATGATTATCTCGAGGTTAAGGTAGTTACGCTAATAATAAAAATAAATAAGTAAGTTTCAAGAAGGATAAAGGGTACACGAATTAAAGAAAACGAGTTTTATTGAAAGTGGCTAATTTGGGATAAAATACGGGTCGAGAGATAATACCCGATAATTATGGACTAGTACCATACAAGGTACCATATGGACGTGATAGTATGTTGTATAAAGTATATTAAAAATAAGTAGAATTTTAAGTAATTTGAAGCAATTTTTAAATTATACGGGTAATTAATTAATTACCAGGTAACGAAACATTATCCAGTTAACTAATAAGTGGATAAAAATTTATAAAATACACCCCAAAAAACAGTGGCAAGAATCCACAAATCTAGAGAATAACTAAGTACTCATATAGACCTAGGTGGCTATCTAGGATTTATTTTGAATTAATAAAGACTTATGATAAGTCTTATCTCATTCTTTATTTGGACAAAAGAAGGAAAAATATTCATAATGCAATATCATTTTCCTAGTTCCAATTGCTTCTAAGAACATAAGCTAAAGTTCATCTTTCGTTCTAAATTCAAAAGCAAGAAACATATGTCTTTCCTAGTTCAATACTACAAGGACAGAAGCTAAAGTCCATCCAATTTTGCGGTTCTATAGAAGTATGGTGAAATTTTCTCCAAAAGTATTATATAGAGTTTTCCCTACTCCAGGTATATTAAGGCCATCCTTCTTTCTTTTGGCACGTCTCCAACGATGATATGTAAACAAACGAACAATACTAAAATATGATATTATTCCTAGTAAATATAGAAAGCTTTTGTTCATTGTCTTTTATCATGTAAACTCTTACTCATGGCATTGATGCTTGATTCTTATTGACCCTATGTGGATGATGTTAGTTCATAACGTGATATATATATATATATATATATATATATATATATATATATATATATATATATATATATATATATATATATATATATATATATAAGGTCGAGTATATATGCCTAAGTGCTAACTGCAAAGATATTCTTAATCCATTAGTTGCTATTATAGATGCAAGAATATTGGTTTTTTAATTTTTGGTTTAAGGATTGCATAACTTCTATTTCCAAATATGCCGTGCTTTCCCTAACAAGTAATCAAAATAAATGATCTGGTAGTTAGATTTCAATTGAGGAATATATTTATGTCCAAATAGAACCCTACACCAAATCTTGCATGCCCAAGATGTGACAATGCTGCCATATTTTTTTAATGGTGGTGTTAGGGTTAACTTGCGATTATCTTATCGGGTATTTACTATTTTTCATAATTAGTGGTACTGGTCGAGAGTAAACGACTATAGGTCACTTTGAAAGATATTTTAATTATCCTAAAAGACCTTTCAAATATTGTATTTATATATGTAACTAGTGGTAACGTTGTGCATATTTACTGTCGAGTTACGGCCGATTGGGAAGTTACATATTTAATACCGAGCTACGGCCGCTTGGAAAGTTATACATCTACTACCGAGCTACGGTCGGTGGGGAAATTACCACTGGTTGGGCAGTTATGTATTATTATTTATTTACCACTGGTTGGGCAGTTATGCATTTACCATCGAGCTACGGCGATTCGGACAGTTACCACTGATCAGTTGGGCAGTTAACATCACGAAAATGAGGTAACTGGAACTATTGTATTATAGTTTTATTTATATATACGATATGGATTTTATTCTATATGTTACGCTCCTCAACGACAAGTCAGAAGTTATAAGTTGACCATTATCTCTCCCCGAGATAATATTTTATTATTATTACGTTTCACAACTGCCTTACATACTCGGTACATTCTTTGTATTGACGCCCTTTTTTTTGGGCGATGTGTTTCATTCCACGCAAGTGTAGATAAGCGAGGTGAGGATCATCCTGTGTAGGCTTCCTCCATATATCCACTTTTGGTTGGTGAGCTCCACATCTTCCTGGAGTATTTCCGAGTCACGTTCTATATATGTTACTTTGTTCTATAAGGATGTCAGGGACCCTGTCCCAACTTATATGTTATGGTCATGTTTTCTTAGAGGTTTTGCAGATAGTGGCCTTGTTGGCCCCTATATATCTATATAAACCTTTTTTTGAATTAGTTTTGTAAGTTAAGTTCTAATATTGTTAATTACATATATAAATGTGACCTATTATGTCCTGTGACGAGTTTTACAAAAATAAAAAGAAAAAAGAATAGAAGGAATAAGGTACTTGGAGCTCGTTTGAGTAGGAACAGGGTACCAGTCGTGGCCCTCTGATATGGGTCATGACACAGATGTCACGACCCAAATCAAAGGGTCGCAACGGGCACCCGGTGCCTTACTCAACCGAGTACCAATGTAATATATCTTTCTTATCATACTATCATGGGTAAATGTCCAGAAAGGCCATCAGGAGATAGAAAAAATAAAACATAAGAGAATACTTGATATAGGGTGACCCAACATGTAATACAAATTTATACATGTAACATACGGTCCTATAAGACCAAAACGAACACTTGTACACTGAACATAGGCCGGCAAGGCCATATAATTTTTCATATATATAACATCTGTCTACAAGCCTCTAAGAGTACGTACACATCATAAAGGTCGGGATAGGGTCCCACCATACTAATCAACACATGTCCAAATCATACTGACCAAATAGGCAACTCCGGAGCAAGTGTAGTGCACCATCACCTTCCACTGAGCTAATAGCCTACTAGGAGGTCTTTCAACCTATCTATCAGAAACTTCCGGGCATGAAACCCAGTGTTCCCAGGAAAAAAGGATGTCAGTACGAATAAAGTACCGAGTATGTAAGGCAGGAAAGTATAAATAAGAATAGTAATTTAAAGTGAGACAAAGGAGATACAACCTGTAACATCTGAGTGCCTCTGGAGGTTACTGACATGAAATGCATAATACATATATATACATAAACTTTTAAAAACACACGCCTCTGTGGGAATCATTGATAACTAGGGAATTTGATGCATTTTATACTCCTTCTTGCTTACGCTTTGATTATAAATTCATACAAAATAGTTCCAAAAGGCTTATAAGTTGTGCTTAATTGCAGGTTTGATCAACAAAGTGATAAGATGTCAAAGATCAGCTCAAAAGGAGTGAAACTTGCATAAGTACCAAAGATAAGACAAACTCAGGAAAAATATGCCTAGTGCAGTGTCACGACCCCAACCCCGGTCGTGATGGCACCCAACACACTACTAGACAAGCCCGACCAACATAATAACCTTAACCATTTTCTTACAGTTCTTGGATTAATTATCACAGATAAGCTACTAAGTTATAATACTGGAAATCTGAAATAGAGTAAAACAAGCGGAATCCCAAGTATAAAACAACTACACAACCCGAAGAATCCGGTGTCACAAGTCTGAGCCTCTAATACAAGAGTATCAACCTACTACATATTGTTCTCTAGAAATGCGGAAATAAAGCAATAAGATAAAAGGAAGATCAGGACTGCGGACGTCAGATGCAACTACCTTGATTCTTTCGGATAAGCTGCTAGGTAGAGAAATCCTCACACAGCCTCAGATGTACCTGGATCTGCACGCAAGGTACAAGGAGTAAAGTGAGTACTCTGGCCCAGTGAGCAATAAACATAAATAAAGGATGAGAATAAGAAATCCTAAATAGGCACAAAGTAATTCTATAAATACAACAACTTGAACCAAGTAGCATAAAATCAGTAAATCAGTGAGAACAATTATGGAAATATCACAATAGATAAATAAGTAAATGACAATCAAATATGAAATGCAACACATAGACTGGTACTCTCTAGTACCCGCTGCGACGTGCAACCCGTTCCATTTATTTATCGTCGACGGCTCTCACTATGGGTGTGCAGACTCCGGGAGGGGCCCCTTATGGCCTAGCGCAATAATAAGCCATCTCGTGGCATCAACTAGGTCCTTGACATCATATCAATATCAATATAATACCGCTGCGGTGCGCAACCCGATCCCAAACTCAGTCCAAAATTACATAAGCCCCTCGGGCGCAATAATATAGAAATATTCAGCCCAAACATCTTTTAAAAATGTTAATTAAGTTTCAAGTTAGAGAAAAGGTGGCTGATTTTACAAAACAATGTCAAATACTAGGACTGAGATTAATAATTATGTAAAAATAGTAAAAAACCAGTAATAACAATCCCTGAAGGATTTAATCAATTGGCACGAAGCCCAAATATAGCAATCAGCTCAAATTACAATGATAATAAGTAAATTTCAGTCAAATACGCAGTATTTTCATCTACCGAGACGGACTAAGTCACAATCCCCAATGGTTCTCTATCCCACGCTCGCTACCCTGCGTGCAAGTCACCTCAATATAGCACTACGATGTGCAAAGACGGGGTTTCAAACCCTTAGGACAACATTTACATCTATTACTCACCTCAAGCCGGCCAAAATCCTAGCTCGCTATGACCTTGCCTCTCAAATCGACCTCCTCGCACGTCGAATCTGATCAAAACCACAACGAATATGTTACAATATGCCAATGGAACAATACCCAATCGAAAACAAATAAAAAATAGCGAAAACCTCGAAATTAGAAAAAATCCGAGCCCCGGGCCTACTTCTTGATAAGCAGAAAATTTAACATCAACGGATTCCTTATCTTGCCACGAGTCTATACATATAAAATTTACCAAAATCGGAGTCCAAATGACCCCTCAAATCCCCATTTTAACTCTCTTAAATTTCAAGCCCCAATCACCATTTTTGCCTATTAATTCCTTGAGTTTTCAGCTCTAATCCATGTATTTACACCATAAAATCATGTTTTAGACTCAGAAATCCTTACCTCAATGAAGTCCCTTGATTTCCCTCTTCCAAATCGCCTAAATTCTCCAAGTCCGAAGTAAAAAATATGAAACCCTTTAAAAATTCGCGAAGGGGAAACTACATATCACTGACCAGTCATTTCCGCATCTGCGGATCCCTAGCCGCATCTGCTGCTTCCGCTTTTGTGGTTACAAAGTCACTTCTGCGGAATCAACCGCTTCTGCAGTTGCACTCCCGCTTCTACGGCTTTCGCATTTGCGGTCCAAGCTCCGCATTGCGGAGTCCTTCAAGATACCCACTCTCCGCATCTGCGACTCTGCAAATGCGGTCATCAGTTCCGCACCTGCGGTCCATGCCACTTCTGTGGCTCGTATCTCGCTTCTGCGGTCCCATTTCCACAGAAGCGAAAATACCAGAAGTAGCAGTGATGTTTGATTCTCACAAGTCCAAAACATCTCGTTAGCCATCCGAAATTACCCCGATGCTGCCGGGACGTCAACCAAAAGTACCAACACCTTCTATAACATCATTCAAACTTGTTTCAATCATCAAAACACCTCAAACAACACTAAAACCATCATTTCTCATCGAATTTAAGCCTAAGTTCTTTAAAAACTTCCGAAATACACATTCGATCAAAAACCTACCCAGATCACCTCCAAATGGTCTGAAATTTTTCACACACATCCCACATCACCTAACGGAGCTACTGCAACTTTTGGAATTCCATTCTGACCCCCAGATCAAAATCTCACCTATCCACCGGAATTCGCCAAAATACTAACATTGCCAATTCAAGCCTAATTCTACACCGGACCTCCAAAATTACTTCTGATCACATTCCTAAGTCACAAATCATCCCCCGAGTCTAACCGAATCATCAGAATTCATATCCGAGCCCTCTACATATAAGTCAATGTCCGATTGACTTTTCCAAAACAAACTTTCCTTAAAGAGACTAAGTGTCTCATTTCCTTCTAAAACCATTCCAAATCAACTCGTTCACACCCAACACTGATAATAAAGCATAAAGAAGCAAAAAATGGGTAAAATGGGGTGGTCACTCACGTGACGACGGGTCGGGTCGTCACATCCTCCCCAACTTAAACAAACGCTCGTCCTCGAGCGAGTCAAGAAGCATACCTGAAGCCTCAAATAGGTGAGGGTATCTGCTCCGTATCTCCCGCTCGGTCTCCCAGGTAGCCTCCTCCACGGGCCGACCTCTCCACTGCACTTTCATCGAAGCAACATCCTTTGACCACAACTTTTGAACCTGGCGATCCAGAATGGCTGCTGGCTCCACATCATAAGTCAAGTCACCCTCCAGCTGAACTGTACTGAAATCCAGAACATGGGACGGGTCTCCAACATAGTTTCGGAGCATAGAAACATGAAAAACTGGATGCACGCCCGACAAGCTAGGTGGCAAGGCAAGTTCATAAGCCACCTCCCCAATCCTCCTAAGTACATCAAAAGGCCTAGTGAACCGCGGACTCAATTTCCCTTTCTTTCTGAATCTCATAACACCCTTTGTAGGTGAAACCTTCAGCAAGACCTTCTCACCAATCATATAGGATACATCTCGGACGTTCCTGTCCGCATAACTCTTCTGCCTTGATTGCGCTGTACGGAGTCTCGCCTGAATCACCTTCACCTTCTCCAATGCATCCTGAACCAAATCTGTCCCCAACAATCTAGCCTCCCTGGGCTTGAACCAACCAATTGGAGATCTACACCGTCTCCCATACAAGGCTTCATACGGTGCAATCTGAATACTGGACTGATAGCTATTATTGTAGGTAAACTCTGCAAGCGATAGAAACCGATCCCATGACCCTCCAAAATCAATAACACAAGCGCGTAGAATATCCTCCAATATCTGAATGGTGCGCTCGGACTGCTCGTCCTTCTGAGGGTGAAAGATTATGCTCAACTACACCTCGGTACCCAACTCTCGCTAAATCGTCTGCCAAAACTGAGAGGTAAACTAACTGCCCCGATCTGATATGATAGAAGTTGGGACACCATGTAACCGAACAATCTCCCGAATATAAATCTCTACCAGCCGCTCTGAAGAATAAGGGGTCAAACCGAAATGAAGTGCACGGACTTGGTCAGCCTGTCTACAATCACTCAAACAACATCAAATTTCTTCAAAGTCCGTGGGAGTCCGGTAACGAAATCCATAGTGATCCTCTCCCATTTCCACTCAGGAATAACCATCTGCTGGTGCAAGCTACCCGGTCTTTGATGCAAATATTTCACCTGCTGACAATGAAGACACCGGGCTACATACTCCACAATATCTCTCTTCATCCTCCACCACCAATAGTGCTGTCTAAGATCTTGATACATCTTTGCAGCACCCGGATGAATGGAATATCGAGAGCTATGGGCCTCCTCCAGTATCAACTCCCGAAGCCCATCCACATTGGGCACGCAAATCCGGCCCTGCATCCTCAACACAACATCATCTCCAATGGTCATATCCCTGGCATCATCATGCTGAACCCTGTCCTTAAGGACAAGCAAATGCGGATCCTCATACTGACACTCTCTGATGCGGTCATACAAGGAAGACCGAGAAACCATACAAGCCAACACTCGACTGGGCTATGAAATGTCTAGTCTCATAAACCGATTGGCCAAGGCCTGAACATCAACTCCCAATGGCCTCTCCTCAGCTGGAATGTACGCCAAGCTCCCCATACTCATCGCCTTTCGGCTCAAAGCATCGGCCACTATATTGGCCTTCCCCGGGTGATACAGAATAGTAATGTCATAATCCTTCAGTAACTCTAGCCACCTCCGTTGCCTCAAATTGAGGTCCTTTTGCTTGAACAAATGCTGAAGACTGCAATGATCAGTGAATACCTCACAACATATGTCGTACAAATAATGCCTCCAAATATTTAATGCATGAACTATAACAGCTAACTCCAAATTATGAACGGGGTAGTTCTGCTCATGAGGCTTCAACTGACGAGATGCATTCGCAATAACTCTACCCTCCTGCATCAAAACACAACCAATCCCAACTCTGGAAGCATCGCAATATACCATATATGAACTTGAAGCTGACGGCTAAACCAATACTGGGGCTGTGGTCAAGGCTGTCTTGAGCTTCTGAAAGCTCTCCTCACACTCGTCCGACCACACAAATAAAACACCCTTCTGAGTCAACTTGGTCAAGGGCAATGCAATAGAGGAAAAACCCTGAACAAACCGACGATAATAGCCTGCCAACCTAAGGAAACTACGAATATCTGTGGCTGAGGACGGTCTAGGACAACTCTACACTACCTCTATCTTCTTAGGGTCAACCTGAATACTCTCGCTGGACACCACATGGCCCAAGAATGCCACTGAACTAAGCCAAAACTCACACTTGGAGAACTTTGCATAAAGCTTCTCCTCCCTCAATCTCTACAATATGACTCGCAATTGCTACGCGTGCTCCTCCTGACTACGTAAGTATACCAGAATGTCATCAATGGACACGATGATAAATAAATCCAGATAAAACTGAAATACACTATTCATCAGATGCATGAAAGCTGCTGGGCATTGGTCAGCCCGAAAGACATGACAAGAAACTCATAGTGACCATATCTAGTCCTGAAAGCAGTCTTATGAATATCTGAATCACTGATCTTCAACTGGTGATAACCCGAATGGAGATCAATCTTGGAGAACACCCTCGCTCCCTGAAGCTGGTCAAATAAATCATCAATGTAAGGCACATGATACTTGTTCGTCACTGTTACTTTGTTCAACTGCCTATAATCGATGCACATTCTCATTGTGCCATCCTTCTTTTTCACAAACAGAACTGGCGTACCCCAAGGTGACACACTAGGACGAATGAACCCCTTATCCAGGAGTTCTTGAAGCTGCTCCTTCAATTCCTTCAACTACCCTGGTTCCATACGATATGGCGGAATAGAGATAGGTTGAGTGCCCAGCACCAGGTCAATACCAAAATCAATATCCTTGTCCGGCGGCATGCCCAACAGGTCTGTAGGGAATAGATCGGGAAAATTCCTCACAACTGGAATAGAATCAATGCTAGGAGTCTCAGCTTTAACATCCCTCACAAATGCCAAATAGGAAAGACAACCCTTCCCAATAATACGTTGGGCCTTTAAAAAGGAAATAACTCTACTAGGAACGTAATCAGTCACACCACGCCACTTGATCCTTGGCATAACCGGTATAGCCAAAGTACTGTCTTAGCATGACAGTCTAGAATAGCATGACATGAAGATAACCAATCCATGCCCAAAATGACATCAAAATCTACCATACTTAATAGTAATAGATCAACTCGGGTTTCCAGGCCCCCAATAGTCACTAAACATGACCGGTATACATGGTCTACAATAATAGTATCACCCACCGGGGTAGATATACGAACAGGTAAAGCAAGACACCCTCGGGACGTACCCAAATGATGGGCAAAATATGAAGACACATATGAATAGGTGAAACCAGGATCAAATAATACTGAGGCGTCTCTGTGGCAGATTGAAACAGTACCTGTAATAATAGCGTCTGAAGCAATATCATCTGTCCTGCCCGGCATATCATAGAAACAAGCCTGGCCACCACCTGATCGATATCCACCTCTGGGACGACCCCTGACTGCCTGATCTCCACCCCTAGCTGGCTGGGCAGGCGATGAAGTAGCTGGAGCAGAAGTTGAGGGCTGATCCCTCTGTTGACGATGTCTGCCACGAGGTCGAGGGCACTGTCTCCTTAAGTGACCGAACTCTCTGCACTCATAACAACTGCTCGGTGCTGCAGATGGGATCTGAAGGGAACCCCTCGCACCGAAGTGACTAGCTGATGCACTCGGTGCAGAAGAACCCTGAGCTGATGGAGCATATGATGAACTACGAGCTGGGAGGGCGCTGAGTGAAGACTGACCCTACTGGGGCCCATGATGACTACGGCCTGAAGATTCCCCATGATACTCTGGACGGGCCAACTGAGCAGGCCTAAAAGAACGACCTCTACCATTCTGGAATTGGCCCCTCGAAGGAGCACCACTGTAACTGCCCGATCCACGAGGCCTCTTGGCCTCCCTCTCCTCCCGCTCTCCATGGCAAACTGACTCGATCTCACGAGCGATATCCACCACCTCCTCAAACGTAGTACCCAATACCCTATCTCTAGTCATCAGAATACGAAGGTGGTAGTTGAGGCCATCCACAAACCTCCTGATCCTCTCACGATCTGATGGAACCATCAAAGTAGAATAACGAGCAAACTGTGAGAACCTCATCTGATACTGAGTCACTGTCATATCTCCCTGTGTTAGCCACTCAAACTGCCTATGTAGCTCCTCTCTATGGTACTGAGCTACATACTTCTCCAGGAAAAGAGCGGAGAACTGCTGCCAAGAAAGGGGTGCTTCGCCGGCAGGCCTACGCCTCTCAAAGTCCTCCCACCAAGTAAGAGCATCCTAGAAGAACTGAAAAGTATTAAATGCCACACCACTCGACTCCAGAATCCCTGTTGTGCGGAGCGTACACTGACATCTATCAAGAAAACCTTGGGCATCCTCGCCCTCAGCACCACTAAATGTTGGAGACTGGTGCCTACCAAACCTCTTGAGACAATGCTGCTCATCGTCTGTCATAGCTGGAACCACGAAGCCCTGAACTGGTGCAACCTACTGAGCTGGAGGTGCCTCTGGTGTCTGTAGTCCCTGCACCACCTACTCAGGTGTGCGAGCAGCGGGGGTCTAATTGCCTCCCCCAGCCTGCTAAGTAGCTGTTGTTGCTGTGGTGGTTAAAACTGCCTAATCCAGGCCAGTGCAGACTGATAATATCTGTGCTAAGGTCTCCTGAAGACCTGGAATCATGATAGGCACAACTGGTGCCTGAACAGGTGCTGCTGGAGTATCCACAGCTGGAGCCTGATCCTGAGCTACTGGTGGATCAGCAGGTGCTGCCCCCGCTGCTCTGCCTCTGCCATGACCACGACCGCATCCATGGCCTCTGGTGGCCTCAGTAGGTGGCATTGGTGGTCATCCGTCACGTCCGGTAGCTCGTTTCCTCACTATCTGTGAGAGAATAGAATAACAGAAGTTTAGTTCTCAGTTCAACAACACTGCACGACAAGAGTTTCAAGAATGTGAAGTTTCTTAAAGGATCTAAAGCCTCCCAAGGATAAGTAGAGGCATCCCCATACCGATCCACAAGACTCTACAAACCGGCTCATGACTCGCGAGACCAAGTAACCTAGGCTCTGATACCAACTTGTCACGACCCCAACCCTGGTCGTGATGGCACCCAACACACTGCTAGGCAAGCTTGACCAACATAATAACCTTAACCATTTTCTTACAGTCTTGGATTAATTATCACAGATAAACTAGTAAGTTATAATACTGCAAATTTGAAATAGAGTAAAACAAGAAAAATCCCAAGTATAAAATAACTACACAGCCCGAAGAATCCGGTGTCATAAGTCTGAGCCTCTAATAAAGAGTATCAACCCACAACATATCGTTCTCTAGAAATGCGGAAATAAAGCAATAAGATTAAAGGAAGATCAGGACTGCGGATGTCAAGCAACTACCTTGATTCTTTCGGATAAGCTGCTAGGCAGAGAAATCCTCACACAGCCTCAGGTGTACCTGGATCTGCACGCAAGGTGCAGGGAGTAAAGTGAGTACTCCGACCCAGTGAGCAATAAACATAAATAAAGGCTGAGAATAAGAAATCCTGAATAGGCACAAAGTAATTCTATAAATACAGCAACTTGAACCAAGTAGCATAAAATCAGTGAGAACAATTACGGAAATATCACAACAAATAAATAAGTAAATGACAATCACATATGAAATGCAACAAATAGACCGATACTCTCTAGTACCCGCTGCGGCGTGCAGCCTGCTCCATTTATTTATCGTCGACGGTGCTCACTAGGGGTGTGCAGACTCTGGGAGGGGCCCCTTATAGCCCAAGCACAATAATAAGCCATCTCGTGGCATCAACTAGGCCCTTGGCCTCATATCAATATCAATATCAATATAATACCGCTGCGGCGCGCAACCCGATCCGATACCCAGTCCAAAATTACATAAGCCCCTCGGGCACAATAATATAGAAATATTTAGCCCAAACTTCTTTTAAAAATATTAATTAAGTTTCAAGTTAGAGAAAATGTGGCTGAGTTTACAAAATAATGTCAAATATTAGGATTGAGTTCTATAATTATGTAAAAATTGTAAGAAACTAGTAATAACAATTCCTGAAGGATTTAATCAATTGGCACGAAGCCCAAATATAACAATCAGCTCAAATAATAATGATAATAAGTAAATTTCAGTCAAATACGCAGTATTTTCATCTACCGGGACGGACTAAGTCAATCCCCAACGGTGCTCTACCCTACGCTCGCTATCCTGCGTGCAAGTCACCTCAATATAGCACTACGATGAGCAAACATGGGGTTTCAAACCCTCAGGACAGCATTTACATCTATTACTCATCTCAAGCCGGCTAAAATCCTAGCTCGCTATGCCCTTGCCTCTCAAATCGACCTCCTCGCGCGTCGAATATGATCAAAACCTCAAAATTAGCAAAACCCGAGCCTCTGTCCCACTTCTTGAAAATCAAAAAATTTAACATCAATGGATTCCTTATCTCGTCATGAGTCTATACATATAAAATTTACCAAAATCGGAGTCCAAATGACACCTCAAATCCCCATTTTAACTCTCTTAAGTTTCAAGCTCTAATCACCATTTTTGCCTATTAATTCCTTGAGTTTTCATCTCTAATCCATGTATTTATACCATAAAATCATGTTTTAGACTCAGAAATCCTTACCTCAATGAAGTCCCTTGATTTCCCTCTTCCAAATCGCCTAAATTCTCCAAGTCCAAAGTGAAAAATATGAAACCCTTTAAAAATTTGCGAAAGGGAAATTAAATATCACTGACCAGTCATTTCCGCATCTGTGGCTCCCTAGCCACGACTGCGGCTTCTGCTTTTGTGGTTACAAAGTCGCTTCTGTGGAATTAACCCTTCTGCGATTGCACTCCTGCTTCTATGGCTTCCGCATCTGTGGTCCAAGCTCCGCATTTGCGGAGTCCTTCAAGATACCCACTCTCCGCATTTGCGATACATTTGTCTCATTTGTGACTCCGAAAATGCAGTAACCAGTTCCGCACCTGCGATCCATGCCGCTTATGCTGCTCGTATCTCGCTTCTACGGCACCGCTTCACGGTCCCATTTTCGCAGAAGCAAAAATACCAGAAGCAACAGTGATTTTTGATTCTCACAAGTCCAAAACTTCCCGTTAGCCATCCGAAATTACCCCGAGGCCCCCGGGACCTCAACCAAAAGTACCAACACCTCCTATAACATCATTCAAACTTGTTCCAATTGTCAAAACACCTCAAAAAACACTAAAATCATCATTTCCCATCGAATTCAAGCCTAATTTTTTTAAAAACTTCCGTAATACACATTCGATCAAAAACCTGCCCAAATCACCTCCAAATGGTCTAAAATTTTTCACACACATCCAAATCAGCTAACAGAGCTACTGCAACTCTCGAAATTCCATTCTGACCCCCGGATCAAAATTTTACCTATCCACCGGAATTCGCCAAAATACTAACTTCGCCAATTCAAGCCTAATTCTATATCGGACCTCCAAAATTACTTCCTATCACACTCCTAAGTCACAAATCATCCTCCAAATCTAACCAAATCATCAGAATTCATATCCGAGCCCTCTACACATAAGTCAATGTCCGGTTGACTTTTTCAAATCAAACATTCCTTAAAGAGACTAAGTGTCTCATTTCCTTCTAAAACCAATCCAAATCAACTCGTTCATGCCCAACACTGATAATGAAACATAAAGAAGCAAAAAATGGGGAAAATGGGGAGGTAACTCACGTGACGACGGGTCAAGTCATCACATGCGGTCGCATTACACTTTGTGCGGTCCGTACTAGGGAGATTCAGAGAGTTGGTATTTCAGGCATTAAGGCAGTGCCGCCGCAGAAGGTTTTGTGACCTTATGCATGAAGATAATCAATTCGGTTGTTGTGGTCGGACTCTATTATGGATTTCTGACCACATTCTCCATACGACCCTCTTATCGGTCCACACTGAAGGCAATGCAGCCACAGTACCATTCTATGCGGTCCGCAGAAACAAGATTTAGAGAAGTGTCAAGTTGGAGCTTTCAAGCAAATGTGCTCCGGCGGTCGAGTTTTTGCGGACCGCAATAGAAGCTTCCGCAGTCGCAGTCCATTCTATGCGGTCCATGGAGCATGGGTTCAGAGAGTCAAGTTTTCAAGTTCAAGAGCCTAGTGCGGTCGAACACCATTTTGTGCGGTCCGCACTAACCCCACAGGGGCATTTTCTCTAGATTTTCCAGCTTAGTATAAATAGAATCTTTTTCCATTTTTAGGGCATTAGACATTGTAATACAGTAGTTGCGCTCGTGAGACAATTTTTCTTAGCCATTTTGGGCATTTTTACTTACTTTTTATCATTGAATCTTTGTATTTAGTTTAGCAATTAATTATATGTGTTTATCTTCATCTATTTCGCTATTTTTCTCTTCAAGTATGAGTAGGTAGACCCATTATCTAGGGTTGTGGCTCAACCCTAGTGTGGGTAATTGATGGGTGTTGCAATTTAGGACTATATTGACTATGGGTGCTTGTTATTTGGGTCAATTTCATGGTTTAATTATTAAATTAGTGGCTGCAAACACTAGTATGTGCTAAGTTGACTTGGGCTCTTCTTGAGAAAGAGAGCCTAAGTCTCCAAAATTGATCCAACAAGGAATTGGGATGGACTCAAGAGAATTGATAATCCCAATGAAAGGGTTAAGCCTCGAGAGAGTAATACCCGACTTGAACCTTAGTTGCTTGAGCAAATATGCATACCCTATTGGTCTTGAGAAAGTCAAAATTACTCTTTCTATCGAGAGATGTAGATTGGATAGTATCGAGCAACAGTTATACTATATTGCCCAATCATGTCAATTATACCTTAGATGTAATTACCCATCAATTGACCGCCTAGGCGTAAGTCACTACCCTAGTGCCTTTTAAACCATTAGATACAACTTGTAGCAATTAACTCTTAGCTTAATCTAGTTGCAATTATAACTTGTAATTTGATAATAGTAGAATTATAATGAAAACCCAAAAATGAATAAAAGTGCAATTTGGAACCAATACATAATCCCAACCTAAATAGATACTCGATTCCAATTCTAGCTCTTTGTGGATATCAAATCCGACGCAAAATCGGGTAAAAGCTATTACGACCCTCTCTCGCTACTTTTTAGTGGTGCGGAGTAGGCTGCGATCACTTTTTGGAACCATTTCCAGGGAGCTAACGATTTTGGCTATCTATTTAGCTAGTTTTGTGTATTGTTCTTCTTAAATTCTTTGTTACGCACTTGTTTGTGTCACTACTCAGGTACCAATATGGCTTTGAACAATGCTAATGACCCTCTTGGAAACGTAATTGCGGGGGAGGAGGTAGATGATGTTGAGCAAGATGAGGTGCCTCTTGTACCTCAAGGAAAACGTAGAGGCCACAATGCCAATGCTAATCCTAATGGCGAAATTCCAGACCCTCCTCCACCACCTCCAAGAGTGGCTCCCAGAGTACTCTCGAACCAGAGTTATGCAAGTGCTATTGTCCCACCCCAAATTCGAACGGGCAATTTTTAGATAACCAATGTGATATTGACCTTACTTGAGCAGCGTGGGTACTTCACGAGTGTTGCAGATCAAAATGCCTACAAACATCTCAAGGGGTTCGTGGATACATGCTGGGGGAGAAAGCAGACGAATTTTCCCGAGGATGTGCTGAGATTGAGACTTTTCCCGTTCTCACTTCGGGAAAAGGCATTAGATTGGCTCGAGAGACTCCCCAACCATTCCATCACAACTTAAGATGAGTTGGCGGATAAGTTTATTACCAAATTCTTCTCACCTAATCATATGGCGGCACTTTGAGATGAGATATTAGCCTTCAAGCAAGGGCCAATAGAACCTTTGCATGAGATTTGGGAGTGGTATTGGACGATGGTGAAGGAATGCCCAAATAATGATATGACCGGGGCCATGATCCAACAAACCATCTACCTGGGCATAAATACTACAAATCAGTGCCTTGTGAACTAATTGACCGGGGGCAATTTTATGAAGCTTTCTTATATGTGATGTACTTGATGAGATGGTGGACACTTCTTCAGCATGGTAGAGTAGAGAAAATGTGCCTCAAGGTGACCCTATAGTTATCCATTTGCATAAAGAATTACATGATCACGAGCAAGCGATATCTGAGCTGACTACTACTATGAACCAATTGGCTAAGGCGCAGTTGCAACAAGTTCAGAATCCTCGCCAAGTGAATGCCATGGAGGGTGTTATATGCTTGTCAACAAGAAAAGGCAAAAAAGGCAACAAAATCAAGGGAATTCTGAGCAATTTGTTGAGGAATATGACGGGTTTCAAAATTATGGTTATGATGACCAAAGTGAAGAGGTACAATATGTCAACAACTATCAAGGCAATAGAGGCAACTCTTAAACCAATAATGGAGACCCCAAGGAAATAGGGGCAATCAACGACAAGGTGGTGGTAATTGGAACAATAACAACCAAAACAACAATTGGGGTAATCAAAACAATAACCAAGGCAATTGGAATGGTAATAACAACAATTGGAACAACAATAGTCAAGGCGGGTGGAACAACAATGGAAACCAAGGCAACCGGGGGCAAGACTTTTAGAGGCCTCCAATATACCAATAACCGAATAATCCACCCCCTTTCCCTTCTCAAGGTCCTAGTTCTTCTAACAATGATTTGGGTAGAATTGAAATGATATTCGAGCAGATGATGAAGAAGAACCAAGATTCCGATGCTCAGTTGGCTTCCCACAATACCTCTATTCGGAACTTGGAGGTGCAATTAGGCCAAATCTCTCAATCTTTGAATACTCGCCCTAAGGGGGCTCTTCAAAGTGATATAGTAGTGAACCCGAAGGGTGAGAACAATCATATAATGGCGGTTACAACTAGAAGTGGGAGAGGCGGTGATGTGAATGCCTCGAATCAAAAGAAAATTGTGGATGAAGATGTTGAGTTGCAAGATGATGAAGTACCTTTGGTAGTTGAAGATGTGGTTGAAGAAAATATGAACAATGAAGTGAGGATTGACATTAATGAGGCCGAGGTGAAAACTCAAGATGCTGTGAACCTGTCTAGGGAACATGTGATTGACATGCCGGAGCGATTGTGCCAAAAGCCAAGGCACCTTTGCCTAGGCCACCTCTTCTTTATCCTCAAAGGCTAGAAAAGTAGATAAATGACAATCAATTCAAAAAGTTTATTGATATGTTGAAGAGCTTGTCCATCAATGTGCCTTTGGTGGAGGCTCTTGAACAAATGTGGGGCTAGGCCAAGTTTATGAAATACTTGGTCACAAAGAAGCTTTCTATGGATTGTGAAACTATAAAGATGACTTACCAAGTTAGTTCTATAGTGCATTCAATGGAACTGAAGCTTGAAGATCCTGGTGCTTTCACCATTCCTTGCACTATTGGGAGCGCGGATTTTGCAAAAGGCTTTATGTGACTTGGGAGCTAGTATCAATTTGATGCCCTACTCAGTTTTCAAAAATTTGTGTATCGGGAAACCTAGGCCAACCTCAATGAGACTTCAAATGGCAGATCGATTGATGAAGCGGCCGACTTTGTGATCTTGGATTGTGAGGTGGACTATGAGGTTCCTATCATTCTGGGGAGACCTTTCCTTACAACGGGGAAGGCATTGGTTGATGTTGAAGCAGGTGAGCTCACTTTCCAAATGGGAGATGAAAAGGTTGTCTTTCATGTTTGCAAATCTATGAAGCAACCCAATAGCACCGAGGTGTGCTCTTTTGTAGACCTTGTCACAACTGTGATTGTCGATGACACCGGTGCTATGATCAACGTGGAGGATCCTCTTAAGGCCGTACTATTAAATCTTGATGTCAATGATGATGCAAGCAGAGTAGAGTGCGTGAATGCCTTATATGGGATGGGCTCTTATTCCTATGAGCCTAGAAAATTGTCTTTAGATCTTGAAAACTGGAAAACTCCACCAACAAAAACATCAATTGAGGAGCCACCGGTGTTGGAGTTGAAACCACTTCCTCCACACCTCAGGTATGAATTCTTAGGCTCAAACTCTACTTTACCAATTATTCTTTCTTCTTGCCTTACTAACATGCAGGTTGAGGCCACTTTGGTGGTGCTACAAAAGCGGAAAAGGGCAATTGAATGGACTCTAACTGACATTCGAGGAATAAGCCCCGCATTTTGTATGCACAAAATTATCTTGGAGGATGATGCAAAGCCTTCCTTGGAGCATCACAAGAGATTGAACGAGGCAATGCAAGAAGTGGTGAAGAAAGAAATGATCAAGTGGTTGGATGTCGGGGTTGTATACCCTATTTCTGATAGCTCGTGGACTTCTCTGGTACAATGTGTACCAAAGAAGGGTGGTATGACTATGGTGACAAATGACAACAATGAACTTATACCCACTCGGACAGTTACCGGATGGAGGGTATGCATGGACTATTGGAAGCTAAACAAGGTGACCCGCAAGGATTATTTCGCATTGCCATTCTTCGACCAAATGCTTGTTCACCTTGTGGAGCATGCTTTTAATTGATTTTTGGATGGATACTTGGGGTATAATCAAATATTAATAGCCCCGGAGGACCAAGAGAAGACCACATTTACTTGTCCGTATGGAATCTTTGCTTTCTCTCGGATGCCGTTCGGGTTGTGTAATGCTCCGGCGACATTCCAACAATGCATGATGGCTATTTTCACCGACATGGTGGAAGATATCCTGGAGGTCTTCATGGACGATTTCAGTGTGGTTGGTGATTCCTTTTGAAGAATGTTTGCAAAATTTGGATAGAGTGTTGGCCCGATGTGAAGACACAAATCTCATACTTAATTGGGAAAAATGCCACTTCATGGTAGAGGAGGGCATAGTGTTAGGCCACAAGATTTCAAAGTGTGGGATTGAAGTTGACAAAGCCAAGATAGAGGTTATTTCAAGGCTTCCTCCACCCACTTATATCAAAGGGGTGAGAGTTTTCTTGGCATGCGGGGTTCAACCGAAGGTTTATAAAAGATTTTTAAAGGTGGTAAACCCCTTGTGCAAGCTACGAGAAAAAGATGCAAAGTTTGTGTTCGATGAGGGTTGTATGCAAGCATTTGAGCTTCTCAAGCTTAAGTTGATCACTACCCCTATAATTACCGCACCAAATTAGAGCTTGCCTTTCGAGCTCATGTGTGATGCAAGTGACATTGCGGTTGGGGCTGTATTAGGTCAAAGGGTTAATAAAATGTTTCTTTCAGTGTACTACGCAAGCAAGACCATGAATGAGGCTCAAAGGAACTACACAGTTACCGAGAAAGAGTTGTTATCTATAGTGTTTGCAATGGAAAAGTTTCGGTCGTATCTTATGGGGGCCAAAGTCATAGTGCACACCAATCATGTCGCTCTTAGGTATTTGATAACAAAGAAAGACTCCAAGGCAAGATTGATGAGATGGGTGTTACTACTTCAAGTGTTTGATTTAGAAATTGTGGACCAGAAAGGTAGTGAGAACCAAGTGGCGGACCACTTGTCCCGTTTGGAGGAGGAGGGGAGGCCTTGTGATGTCCTAGAGATCAATGATTCATTTCCCGACGAGCAACTCCTTTCAGTGTCAATGAATGATATGCCATGGTTTGCCGATATTTCCAATTACCTTGTGACCAGAATAATTCTGTGTGATCTCTCTTCTAACCAAAAGAAGAAGCTCAAGCGGGATAGTTTGGATTTCTATTGGGATGAGCCGTACTTGTTCAATATTTGCGTGGATGGTTTCATTCTTAGATGTGTCTCGGAGGAGAAGCAACTGAGTCTCTTGGAGGCTTGTCATTCCTCTCACTATGGTGGCCATCATGGCAGCGCGAGGACAACTTTTAAAGTTCTTAGTTATGGGTTCTATTGGCCCACCTTGTTCAGACATGCGGGTGATTTATTTAAGAGGTGTGATGAATGCCAAAGAGCAGGTGGAATTTCTAAAAAGGATGAGATGCCTCTCAATAACATTCTTGAAGTGGATATCTTTGATGTTTGGGGCATCGATTTCATGGGTCCATTTGTTAGCTCTTAAGGGAATACTTACATTCTTGTGGCGGTTGACTATGTCTCAAAATGGGTTGAAGCCGTGGCTTTGCCTAACAATGAAGCCTGGAGTGTTGTTGTATGTCTTACGAAGAGCATTTTCACAATGTTTGGCACTCTTCGTGCGATTATTATTGATGGGGGATCTCACTTTTGCAATAGAGCTATCAACGCGTTGCTTTCCAAGTACGGTGTCAATCACAAAGTTTCTATCCCCGATCATCCTCAAGAAAGTGGTCAAGTGGAAGTCTCCAACAGGGAAATCAAAAGTATATTGTCAAAGATGGTCAATGCTAATAGGACCGATTGGTCGAAGAATTTGGATGATGCTCTATGGGCTTATCGGACGGCTTACAAAACCTCGATTGGTATGTCTCCGTATCGGTTGGTGTTTGGGAAAGGTTGCCATCTTCTGATTGAGTTAGAGCACAAGGCCATGTGGTCTTTGAGGAAGTTGAATCTTGAATGAGATGTTGCAGCCCATTTTGAACTATGTGAGATTTTACTTGGTAGTTGTTGTTGTTGTTGATGTTTCAACCAATCTTCGTGTGGAGCAGCTCAATGAACTTGATGAATTCAAATTTCATGCCTACTCTAGTCCGTTATTATATAAGGACAAGATGAAGTACCTTCATGATAAATATGCTCGTGGAAAGGAGTCCAATGTGTGTGATTTGGTTCTCTTGTTCAACTCTCGTTTACGTATTTTTCTGGAAAGCTTAAATCAAAATGGAATGGGCCGTTTGAAGTTGTGTTTGTGACCCCTTTTGGTGCTCTTAATTTAAAGAACAAAAATGGTGAAGTCTTAAGAGTTAATGGGCATCGGGTCAAGCATTATCTTGGAAAAATTGATGACAGCCACATGGTGGTGCTTCTTCATTTAAAATGATGTGATGGTAACATGCGTCGTGCCGCGGCGTTAAGTCAGGCACTTCTAAGGGAGGCAACCAATGTGTTTTTCTTCTTGTTTTCTTTGATTTTCTTTGTAGTATAGGATTGATTTTTGGGCTAACTGGTTGTGAGATGTTACAGGGTTGTGTTGATGTAGTGCAAGATATAGTGGAAAAAATACACAGGCCTCTAAAGTTTCCAGTGCGGCCGCACTACATTTTGTGCGGACCATAATGGTGAAGGGTGAAGTATAGCCTCTCTAAAATTTTCCACTGTGGCTGCACTACGTTTGTGTCGTCCGCCGTGGACCTCTGTGGTCGCAGTCTGTTTTGTGCGGACCGTAGAGTGTTGCCTTCTCAAACTTGAGCGAAACAAGGCAGTGCGGACCATGGTCCATTTTGCGCGGTCCGCACTGGTTGGTGAGAATGGGCCCCAGGGACTTTTCTATAAATAGATCCTGAGGGATCCCTTTTACTCTTTTCTCAAATTTGAATCTCAAAGCCTTATAATCACTGTTCACTACCCTTACTTGCACATAATTACTTGTTGGAACTTATTTGCTTCAATTCATCTCATAATCTGGTACCATAAACTTCCTTTTACTTGTTTTATTTTGTCAATTTCATTTAATTTTCATTTTTCTTAGCTTCTATTTCTTCTTCCGCTTGTCTTTTCTTAATTGCTAAGTTAGGTTAGTTTTTAAATTTATATTCATGCGATTTTCGTTAGTATAATGGATTGGGTAATAACTTAAGGACACTAATTAGGAGGAAAAATTAAGACTAAAGGAAAAATTTCATGAACCCTACCTTAGTGCCACTTCTGGGTACTCTGTGCGGACCGTGGTCATTTTTGTGCAGTCCGCGGTGCCCCAGTGTGGTCCGTGGTACCATTTTGTGCGGACCATGCTTATAAATCTCTGGGAAGCTAAAATTTGGCAGTTCAACCACACTACATTTTGTGCGGTTCGCACTGGTTAGATACAGAGGATGGGCAGTCTAAACCCCATCTTTGTGCGGACCGCACTACCATTTTGTGCGGACCGTACTGGCCCCTGTCCGGCCGTACTTCATTTTGTGCGGTCCGCACTGGGTATCTTTTGAGAACTATCTGTAACATTTTGCCTCTGTTCTGTAATTATTTCTGCAGCAATAATCTGAAATGCTTCTATTGATACTAACAAATGTATTGAATGATGTTTGCAGACAATGGTTAAACAAAAAGGCAAGGGATCTAAACAACCCGATAGAGGTGAACTCCCGGGGAGGCAAGGGCAAGAAGATGATTATATTTACTCCCCAAGTTAGAGAAAACATAAAAAAGACGAGGAAGGAAATGAAAGCAGCTGACAGAGCCTGTGATCAATCGGGGAGTGAGTATGTGCCCTCCCAAGACATTTCTTCAGACTCCGTGCTAGAATATGTTGAAGATTGGCCGAGAAGATTCAGACTGACAGATACTACTGCTCCACCATCACCCACTATCCAAGCACCAATAGTAGCAGTAGCAGTAGCAGTAGTAGTAGCGCAGTAGATATTCTTATTATACTCCGTGCTATTGCAATTGCTACTATTGATATTCTTATTATTATTTACTAAATATTATTACTATTATTATTGTTACTATTATTTACTTAATATTGTATAATACATTGGAAAGGGTTAATTAAATTAAATAAATTTAGGAGCCTAAAGAAATACTAGATGAAAGGAATTTCAGGACCATTTCAAGCCCAAATTTCGGCCATCAGCTAGCCCATGACTCAGCAGCCCAAAATCCTCCACTTTAGCCCAACCATAGAACACTCTAAAACTCTATCAAAACTATGTCATTTTGATAATATGCCAGACTTAATCTTTGCCGTTGAAACTCTTAATCCAATGGTTAGAACTTGTTACTTCACTCTCTCTCCCTTTTCACGTGATGTCTGTTGACTAAGGCCCTAGATTTTCTATTTCTCTACTTCATCTTCTCTTTACTTTACTTTAGCAAAAGAGACTCACCAAAAATGGTGATAACTCACTGTCATCTATGTCATCACTGATCAAGACAAAACGACTCTTATGGCCATTTGAATTTCAAACCCCACCCAGAACTTAAGCCCTAGATTTTTCATTATAAATAATAGTGTTTTAAGGCCATTGAGGGAGGAGAAAAAAAGCTGGAGCTCCCTCCTTTAACCCTTGTTTAGCTGCCATCCATACCTCTCAAAATTGCCTTCTTTTAAATCTCTCGGTTATGTTAGTTTAGCCAAACCAGAAGCATTTTTCATCTATTTACCCCGACGATTGACATTGGTTCAAGGTAGAGAGTCCGAGGTCGGAGTTTGATAGTGCACCTTATATACTCGCCTCAGTTCGCTGCCCTGCAAAAGGTCCGTATCTTCTCCTCTCGCTCTCGTCTTGATTCTAATTATAGTACATTGCATTCCTGGTGCGTGTTTGCTTCGAGGGTTGTTAGTTTCTATTAAGCTTTTATGTTTGATGCTATAAAAATGACTCTAATTCTTGTTTGTTTAAGGGAATGATTCTATGACTAAAGTTGTTAGCAATAATTCTTAAGGAGATTATGTTCTGGTGTGTATTGTTAGACACATGCCTCACTAGTATTTGATAAAATGCTCACATAAAAATACCCATTTTCTTTTGCATACTTCTCTATTAGATGCAATGATTTTAAGAAGGATTTTATAATGAGTTAGTTGTCTTGCAAAACATTTATTTGCCATTGCAAGTTAGGACCTTTTGCCCATACATCGTGCTTAGGATTTCACACAGCTTGTTTAAGCATGTATTTTGTTTAAATGTACGCTGTTAAATAAATACTTGATTTACCTGTCTCTTTACACCTTAGTGTCACGACCCAAACCTCGCTCCGGTCGTGATGGCGCCACTCGTGATGACAAAGCCAGCCAACCAACCCAAAGTACCTTTTTAACAATAGTTAAACATGAATGAACAGTCTAAATATGATTTTTTTTAAAATAACAATTAGCGGAAATACAACCCAAACACAGCCCAAACCGGGGTGTCACTAGTCACGAGCATCTAAAAGAGTCTAAATACATCTACAAGGCCTGTAGTATACAGTATGGAATTTAAAATCAAAAGGTAGAAAATCCAGTGCCGCGAACGCTGGCGGTCACCTGGCTTAGCTATGATAGCAAATCTTCAATCAGCTCAACACCCGCTACCGGGTGAACCAACACCTGTATCTGCACACGAGGTGTAGGGAGTAAAGTGAGTACTCTAACTCAGTGAGTAATAAAAGTAAATAATAACTGAGCAGTAAGAAATCACGTATAACAGATCATCATGCTGTATAGAAGCAGTGTAAAACTCCTTGAGAAAAATCAGTGAAACTGTGAAATCTTTACAAATATATTGGCTCAGTTTTAAACCTCTTTTGAAAATGATCTTTTCAGCAGTTGCAAAAATAATTTCAGGCAATTAGTGCCGCTTATGCACAGAACCCCACCCCTCGAGCCATATTCTCATCCATGGTCATCCATTGTTACCTGACCGCATGGTGTTATTCCTGGTCAGTCGTGGTTACCTGACCAAACGCATCATACAGTGTCATTGTTACCACTGTCTAAAATTTATCCTCTTTAGGAGTGATCAGATAATACCAGCACAACAGATAGATATCTCCAGAAATATCACAAACAACAAATAATGAACAAATGCATGAATGTAATGCAATGCATATAACGGTATATTCTAGTACCCGCTGCGGCGTGCAACCCGCTCCATTTATTTATCATCGACGGCGCTCACTGGGGGTGTGTACAAACTCCGGAGGGGCTCCTACAGCCCAAGCGCAATATCATCCATCTCGTGGCATCAAATAGGCTCTCAGCCTCAATATCAATATATCATTGTTGCGACACGCAGCCCGATCCATATCATAGGAAAACATCCTCACTATCAGGTCCTCAACCCATCTCAGACAAATAAATTCACAACCACTCGGGCATAACATACTGTAGGGATCTCAGCCCTCATATTCATTTTATTTATGATTCATTTTCAAAATATAGTTCTTATCATATTTTTAACAGTTGAAAACATGACTGAGAGTATAATTTATACAAACAAGTGAGAAAAATTAATGAAGATCCCCTAAGGATTCTACAGGTCGGCACAAGGCCCCAAACATGGCAAATAAGCTCAATTAACAGTAATAAAGTATGTGTCTCAATTGCCAATATAGTAGAAATATCACTCGAGATGGACCAAGTCACAATCCCCAATAGCCAACGACCCCACACTCATCATAGAGTGTGTGACTCGCCTCAATATAGCACTACGATGTGCAATCTAGGGTTTCAAACCCTCAGGATATCATTTACAAGAATTACTCACCTCGAACTGATGAAATCTCTAGCCCGCGACGCCTTTGCTCCTCAAATCATCCTCCATGCGCTTCGAATCTATCCAAAATCAGAGCGAATACATCACAATATGCTAAGGGAACAAAGCCCAAGCGAAAACAATCAAGAACGGGCACAAATCCCGAAATTACCAAAACCCGAGCCCCGGGCCCAATTCTCGAAACTCAAATTTTTTTACATATTTAGATTCCTCATCTTAACACGAGTTCATACATACCAAGAACTCTCAAATCCGAGCTCAAATGACCCATAAAATTACCAAATTACATTTCAAAATCTCAAGCCCTAGCTTTTCCGTTTTATCTAAATTTTCATGAATGTCTAGGCAAATTTCACAATATAATCGAGTTTTAAGTTCAAAGATCTTACCTCCAATCATGCCTCTTTGAATCCATCTTCAATTGCTCCCAAAAAGCTCTCAAGGTGCTCAACAATGGAGGAAAATAGCTTAGGCTCGCGGAATAAAATGACTTAAATCAATTCTGCCCAGGTGACTTTTCCTCTATGCGAACGCGAGGCCATTCTCGCGTTCGCGATGCTCAAATTTCCAGCAGCCCAAAAATGCCCTTCGCGAACGCGGTCCAGGTTCCGCGAACACAAAGCTTCCTCACAGCTCACCACGTGAACGCGACAGAACAAGTGCGAACGCGAAGACGAAAAACCCTCCAACTCAATTCCTTATACGCGTTCGCGGCAACTACCACGCAAATGCGATGCACAAACAGCTAGCCCTCCGCGAACGCGGACCCACACACGCGAACGCGGAGAGTAATCCATCAGCCTCCCAAGTTCCTTCTTCACGAACGCATGACCATTTACGCGAACGTGAAGGGTTAATTCTCTGCAATAAATAGCTGGTAAAACCTGCAATCTTCAAAGGCCAAAATTGGTCCAATTAACCATCCGAAATTACCCCGAGGCCCCCGGTACCTCAATCAAAAGCACCAACACCTTCTAAAACATCATACAAACTTGTTCCAAATCATAAAAACACATCCAACAACACTAAAATCATCATTTTACATCGAATTCAAGCTTAAGTTTTCCAAGAACTTTCGAAACACGCTTTTGATCAAAAACCCAATCAAACGACATCTGAATGACCTGAAATTTTTGCACACACATCAAAAATCACATAACGAAGCTACTGTCACTCTTGGAACTCCATTCCAACCCTCGGATCAAAATCTTACCTATCAACCAAAAATTGCCAAAATACTAGTTTCGCCAATTCAAGCCAAATTCCACACCGGACGTCCAAAACCAATTCTGATCGCGCTCCTAAGTTATAAATCACCGTACGGAGCTAGCCAAATCATAAAAACTCCTATCCAAGCTCGCATACACATAAGTCAACTCTTGGTCAAATCTTTCAAATTCAAAGTTTCCAACTGCAATTATTCTTTCAAATTCATCCCAATTTTTTTCCCGAAACTTGAAACCAATGATACATATCAGTTATAATGCATAACGCGGGGCAAGTCATGACCGAGAACTGGCGATAAAAATGCAGAAGCTCAAAACGACCGGTCAGGTCGTCACATCCTCCCCCACTTAAACACACGTTCATCCTCGAATGTTCCGAGAGCTGTTCTAGAAGCAAGCCAATAGCTGAATAACTTTACCATGCATATACCCGGGGGTGATTCTATGTCACCCTATCTCATATAGGTCCAATATCACAATAGAACCAAAATTTCACAATCCATCCTAGTCCATAAACCATAGAACTATATTTTCACTACCGAAATCATCCACAAGACCAAAATCTCGCATCGGTACTCTGAATAAACCCGAACTACCTGTAATAACCCATGCCTGCAACCTCAGGTGCAATTATATGATGTACCACATAGCTCAAACATATGCAGCGACAACTCCCATTCACAGCACCTGTCCACAACAACCATATACCGATAGAAACCTCTTATTTTCCAACACTTTCATATTCTACCAATAATAATGAAACACGCAGTAGACCATAACCATTTATCAGATCAACCATTCATGAAGGTATTTCTTCCCTTTTGACTAATAACACATCAGTTTCCGAGCCGAACATCGATATCATCCTTTCAACAAACTGAAATAAAATCCGATCGTATCTATTAATGATCCCAACGATCTCTTCAGACCAAACACACCACCCTGGTGACATGACACATCAATACGGCCTAAGCCTCAACTTGCATAACTACGCGCACCTATAAGCAACGATCTGAATATACACCGATCATGAAAATGACTCAATTGAAAGAGCTGTACCTCAAGCTCGCCAGTACCATCACAACACAAGGCTGAGAATCCATCTCATATCATAGAATAGAGCACACAAATCTAATCCGCAAGGTCATATAGCCACATAGCCTCACTATAGTGCACGATCCTATCCAACCACTGCTCCGTATGAGACACCTCAAGTCACTATCACACCTTTTTTTTTACTACACCCGTAAGGGAATAAAGGAATTTTTCCACTTAAAGGAAAATCGAGACGGGATTTATTATTAAGAATTCAGAGTCGCCACTTGGGAGATTAACGGTGTCCCAAGTCACCGGTTGAATCCTGAATCGAGGAAAATATGACTCTGTTAACAGTCCGCGAACCAGAAATCCAAGTGAATTCTGTTAACCCGGGAGAAGGTGTTAGGCATTCCCGGGTTCCATGGTTCAATAACGGTCGCTCAGCTGTCATGTTTAGCTTATTTATCTGATTTTAATACATGTTGAACCTATGTGCAAATTTTAGCTTTTAACCACTTTATTTCAATTTTTAAAAGAAAGTTGAACGTCGTTTAAAGCGTGTCTTTGAATTGCGTCACATGAAATGCACCCGCAAACCTGAACACATTTCATCCAACGTTTTGGGATTTGATTTGGGTCACATGAAATGCACACTCGAGTTTTAAGAACGTAAATTATTAAAAGAGCGCCTAAAGTGACTAACACGTTATTATCTTTGGGGAAGGCCGTAAAATTCGCTAAACGGCCCATCCTGAATTCTAAGTATTTTAGTATAAACATTTAAAGAGGGCCCCGCAATTTATGCACTTTGTTTGGCGGGGCTCGCCTTATTTTATTATTTAAAGACAAGCCTAAAGCAACTATAATTTTCTATTTAATATTGTCTCTAAAGGGCCCTAATTAATTAACGTTACCCACTTTAAAAGCACAGCCTTAATAAAATTCTCCAGCATTTTTGGGCTTCGAACTTAGCCTAGTAGGAAGAAATTTCAGTCAGTCTTGATAAAAAATATCCAGCAATAGGCCTGACCTCAGGCCTAAATAAGAGGAGAAGACAGATTCAGGCCCAAGCCTAATTCCCACTGAGGCAGCACGTTTTGGGCTTTCAAATGAGCCCAAGTCTCTCTCTCGATTTTATTTTCAACCTTCTGGCCTCAATTCACAACGAATTCAACATCTAGGAACACATGAACAATTCGACTCCATGACAATTGCAGCATATTAGTTTTAGGTTATTCAACAGAATTATACAATGACTATCCAAATAGGTTAAACTAATTAGATGAGTTGCGAAAATATGTCCTAGGGACTTCCATGTATAAAATAAATCAGTGAAGAAGAAATGAATCCAACAGTACACTTGATACTACAATTTATGCCCGCTTCTATACTAATATCAACTCTTAATTAGTTTTGGATTTAATTTTATTCTAATAGCTCATTTGGATCTAGTTTCATACAGATATGATATCAAATCCAGATTTATTAACACTATAATTGACGTTTATGTTACTACTCCTAACAGTTCGAACATTCAGTCATTAGCACAAGTGTACATCACAGATTCCTGAAACAGTTTCCATCTCAAATTATTGTCTAGTTCTAAATGTTTAAACTAAACAAACGAACTAAATTAACTACAACAAATGCCATTCCAAATTTAACAGTCAAAAGTCCATTATAATTTAAAATAGTCCTAGTTTAATTACAGTGAAAAACCAATCACATCACAGAAAAAAGTATCTAAAACATAACAAAATTATTTAAATTGGAAATCCACAATAGAGAATAGGCCTCAATTTCATTTCCTGTTCAACAGGTGAAGCTATATCGACACAGTCTCAAGTGTGTACCTGGAATTTGTAATGAAAGAAGAAGTAAGAGAAGTTAGCAGCAGTAACAGCAGAGGTCGAACAATTAGCCCAGAAACTAATTCAACAGTCCAGGATGAGTTGGAGACCAAGCAGAATCAACAGATCAACCCAAAATAGCACTAAATAGCCAGAAATGATACCAGCACATCATCATAATCAGTAAATAACCAGCAATCAACTCGAACTAATCAAATCCCATGCACAAATGACTCGAACTGCCTTTAAATCTCAATATCGAACAGAAACAGAGAACTTCAAGCTATTTCTGATCGTTAATGAGCTAGAGAATTGAATTAAGGACTAAAATCTAAAAGTCACCTAAGGAGAAACTAATGAAACAATACTTTTTTGATTTTTTCTTGCCTTTTTCTTCTGTTTTTGGTATTTTGAAGACCTGGAATTTTGAAATTCAAATTTCTGTTTTGAAACTTGAAGAACACTTTGGGGGGGATTCTTTTTTAGAGGTTCCAGACTTGTTTTCTAAGGCACTACGTGCTGCCTTTTATAGGCAAAGCCTAAGGAAACTTCAGATTTCAGTTTTTCTATCTTAGTCCCTCTTTATTTTCAGTGTTTTACTCAAATAACCCCTTATTTACTGACTTGTTTCCCAAGTTTCCCTATCTAAAGTCTGAAATTTCAATAGAGACCTTTTCTAGGTGCTTCGAAAATCAGTTATCAAAGATTCCCTATGTCCTATTTCCCAAACTAACCCCCAAGTACCCTGTATTTACCCTAAACCTATGGGTCAATTTAAAACAGAAATCTGTCTACACTATGGGCCTGGATACTATAGCCCAATTTCACAATTTAAAGCCATTTATTCACCAAGCACTGAAGCTCAGATGAACAATGTCATCTGGGCCCTTAAAAATAAATAAACAATGAAGGAAGAGAGATGAGTCCACAGAACTCGAAGGATTCATACAAAGCAGAAAACAAACTTAATCAATCCTAGCAACAATTATTAACCAAGTAAATGAGTTAATCAAGACGAACAAACAAACTACTTAAAAACATTTGACTCCGATTCAGAATTCTATAAACGAAACACAGATAATAAACAAATAAAAAGTAAGAAAAAGAAAATTAGCAAATGATAACAGAGAAATTAATTGCAACTTAGCCTATTATTATCTAATTAAACGACTGAACAACCTACAACTTCTAAGCCTGATTGAGATGAGGGGGAAAGAGAAATACCAGCTAGATCGACGGTTTGTAAGGGAATATGTCACTGGTGCGAAGAGTTTCAACCCCATGGTGTGGACTGTGGTATTGAGTATTAGCCGGAATTTCTCCATTGGCTTGTGCTCTTTGTGACAGTTTGCATCATGGGCCAAGAACGAAGAAGAAGTAGAAAGGGAATCAACCGAGGATTCACGACCAAACTCGGCCATAACATGGAAAAACCTGTAGCCACATGACCTCCAGTTGAAGCTGGTCGATCCCGCATGCAATACTGAGAAGGAGCTAGACTTGAGCGGGGTTCAAAACAGGGAGGATTGCAGGGCCACCTTTGATTCCTGATTCGGAGAGGATGAGTGGTTTGAAAGGGGAAATTGAAGTGGATGGGGAATGGAGGTGTGGCAGTGGTTATGTGGTGTAGATTTAGGGTGTTTTGGGACAGCGCCGCCACCAGAGAACCAAGGCAGTGCTAGGTTTTTTAAAGATTTGAGCCGTTCTGGTGGGATTTGAGGGAAGCCAATTAGGGATTTGGGATGGGGTGATGGGGGGGACTTTGTAGTGTATATTTGGGAATGATTGGCGGAGGCGCCGCCGGTGGAGAGTGGTGAGAAACCCGACGACTTCTAGGGTTTCTCTGAGGGAGATGAGAGAGGGAGATGAGGGGGTAGGGTCTATTTAGACTGAAACATTTCGTAGGTTTTTAGGGAAGCCTTAATTGAAATGAAATATCCAATTTCCACCGTTCGATGATGATGAACGAAGGGCTTCGATTGCGTTTCGTTAGGAACTCAAAACGGCGTCATGTGGGTACTGGGGGGAACCGGGTTTGGGTATAGTTTGGGCCGGAAATGATTGGGATTTTGGTGCTAAATTCAGCTGGGCTAGGTGAAGTTTAATTGAAAGGCCCAATTCTTCCTTCTTTTATTTTAATTCCCATTCTTTTTCCCTCTCTTTTCTTTTTGGTTTCTTTTAATTTAAACTAAAACAAATCTACCTTAATTCCTAAAATTGAATTAACTAAAAAGAACAACAAACTCATTAAGACTCAAAATGACAATTAGCATGATTAACAAATAACATGAAAACTAACCCAAAAATCAAGACTAAAATTAAAAATGCAAACTACACTATTTTTGTTATTTTCTTCTTTATAAAGTAATTTTATTACTAATTAATCCTAAAAATTGAAAATAAATCTTAAATGCAAATGCCAAACATATTTTTTATATTTTCATTAATTAAAATGCTGAAACAAAATGCAAATAATTAACATAAAACGTCACAAAAAATACACAAAATTACAAATAATGAAAGAAATTATTTTGTTTGAATTTTTGGGAGTAATTCATATAGGGCAAAAATCACGTGCTCACAGCTGCCTCTCTTTGCCCGGAAACACGAAGAGTATTCATACAAAGATAAGTGAGCGGAAACGAGCGATTTTTGCCTGTTTGAATATTTCGTGTGAAGCATTATTGAAAGAGTTGACCGCACTCTACTTCGGAGGTTGCCTATATATCCTTGGCTAAAAAGAAATCAGGTCAGTGTAGTTCGGGAATGTCTGGTAGCTGGGACTACCAGGAAGCTGTGATTTCACTGTTGCTGTTGCTGTTGCTGCTGCTACTGCTTGCTGAACCTCCTTATTACACTGTCAAAATAAAAGAAGCTAGACTAAGCTATGACCTATGAATTACAAAAGTCCTATCTATATCTTCAAACTTGATCTTGTATTATTGTTGCCTTGTTGTCTTGTGTTCCCCCGGTGAAATCCATTGCCGCTTTGAATTGTAAACCGAGAAGTTTTCCCTTCTTCAAACTGCTGAACTTGAATGTATTCCTCTGATGTACGGGCGTGCTCCTGACGCCAAAACTTGAAATGTATTCTTCTGTTATCCAGGCGGGCTCCTAACTTCACAAAATAGACAAAATAAGGAAAACTTTTTGCCCAAGTTGGAAACTGGGTACATGTTACTAGATATTAATAAGAATTTGAAAACTAAAACTTGAATTGTAATAACTCTGTTCTCCAGGCGGGCTCCTGACTTTGAAATTTAAAAATGTATTCCTCTATTGTATGGGCAGTCTCCCGACTTCAAGAATTGAATGTATTCCTCTGTTCTCCAGGCGGGCTCCTGACTTCATAAAATAGACAAAACAAAGAAAACTTTTTGCCCCAGTTTGGAAACTGGGTACATGTTATCGGATATTAATAAGAATTTAAAAACTAAAACTTGAATTGTAATACCTCTGTTTTCCAGGCGGGCTCCTGACTTCGAAGCTTGAATGTATTCCTCTATTATCCAGTCGGGCTCCTAACTTTAAAACTTGAATGTATTCCTCTGTTATCTAGGCGGGCTCCTGACTTCAATAAAATAGACAAAACAAAGAAAACTTTCTGCCCCAGTTTGGAAACTGGGCGTTATGTTACCATATATTAATAAGAATTTGAAAAATAAAGCTTGAATTGTAATACCTCTATTCTCCAGGCGGGCTCCTGACTTCACAACTTGAAATGTATTCCTCTGTTCTCCAGGCGGACTCCTGACTACTGAAACTTGAATTGTATGCCTCTGTTCTCCAGGCGGGTTCCTGACTGCTAAACTTGAACTTGAATTGTATGCCTCTATTCTCCAGGCAGGTTCTTGAATTCAAAATAGACAAAGAAATCAATTGAAACTAAAATTTGAATTGTAACACCTCTGTTCTTCACGCGGGCTCCTGACCACTGAAATTTGAATTGTATGCCTCTGTTCTCCAAGCGGGTTCCTGACTGCTGAAATTGAACTTGAACTTGAATTGTATGCCTCTGTTCTCCAGGCGGGTTCCTGACTTCAACAAGATAGGCAAACAAATAAAATTTTCTGCCCCAGTTTGGAAGCTGGGTGCATGAGTGAGTGTTAACTGAATCATTATACCAACTATTACTAAGAGTTTGAAAGCTAAGTCCTATTATCCAGGGAGGTCCTGGCAACTCCTAACCTAAGTTATATCTTCTAAAGGTATTACTCTCACTATGTCATGTTATCTACATGGGTTTTTAAACTACATCCTATTGTCCAGGTAGGTCTTGAAAACTCCTAACTGAATCCTATCTTAATCATGCAAACTTTTCTTTGGGATACCAAATTATGCTACTCATGATTGTTTTGAATTTTAACTAGGCCACATTTTCCAGAAGATCCTGAGAGTTTACGGTCAAATCTGTTTTGGTGCTTGTTCTTTCCCCTACGGGAGTTTCCCCAAAACAAATGAAATTTCTGCCCCTGTTTCAACCAAAGAAAAACCTTGTCAGTTTAAAATGTGGTGGTTGGTTTGTGGCCTTGAACTTTGCGGCGATTTCTCCTTCACTTGCCATGATGATTGATTTCCGTTGAAGACCTTTCTTGTTTATGGACCAAACCCTTCTCTGTCACCCTCATCACATAAGATGCACATGGCATGAATCGGCATCTCTCCAACCTTTGTTTCTCACATGAATCCCATAGCACATCCATTGCCCCCACTCCGTGTATATGTTTTTCTTTCTTGACTTATCTGATGGCCTTGGCCTTGAGGTCTGTTGCTCCCTTACTTGTCATGATAACTTTCATTCCATTCGAAGACCGTGCTTGTTTCTTGCTTAACCACTTCCTTTGTCATCCTTAGCACAGAACATACCTCTTCTGCATTCAAACCCTATACCTTCTATTTGTTGCACTGCTCCTGAACTGACTTTTACCAGCCCTTGTGCCTCACGTGAATCCCAAACCATGTTGATTGCCACGCACAATATGTTGTTCTTCTAAATTGAACCCCCTGGCCCATGACCTTGAAGTCTATTGCTCCTTCACTTGCCATGATGACTTTGATTTCACCTTGAAAGACATTGCTTGCTTATTGACTAACCACCTTCTATGTCATCCTTGTCACAGAAAATACCTCTTCTCCATTCAAACCCAATACCCTCTATTTGTTTCATTACTCATGAACCAACATCTACCAAACCTTTGTGCTTCGCAAGGATCCCAAAGTATGCTGATTGTTACCAGCTCAGTGCTCTGGTTGTTTTTCTTGACTTGTGACACTTTGATGTGCTAGCCAGACCTCGTTTTGTGCAATTGGAAAGCCGGTGGCAAATTTTGAAGTCATTTCTCACTTGTTATAGCCAAACAGACTCAGAAAGGGGAAGTGAACAAAAAAAAGAAATGGAGTGATGGACAAAGGAAAGAGATGATTCCTAAAGAGAATACTACGAAGTAGAAACCTATTAGATGTGAATACAAACTCTGATGACCATGACATGCACCCGTAGATATTCTATCAATCAAACCTGATGTTCAGCTCTCGTTGTACCTTTTCTCTATGAAACTGGGCTCCAACGCTCCGCTTATCCAATTTGATTCGCATTACTTATTCGACTTGTAGTGCCCGAAGGGTTTTCACCATCAAGCCTCTCTCATTTTTATTTCTCTCATATTTCATCGCCTTGCGGTACCCGTGAGGGTTTTCATCAATAAGACTCTCTCAATTTCATTTTCCTTGTTTGGACTGGAGTGCTACCCCTGACATGAATTACCTTTACCTGCTTGACTTGGCATTTCTCAAAGACCGATCAGAAGGGCTTTCTTTGGACCGTAATGTGGGCTTTTGGATGGGTTAGAGGAGAAAAAAAATGTATAAAAGGCTCAAAAACAATTCAGAATGGGGTTAAAAACTATAACTTTCGGAATCAGATCTTTCACAACAACCACAACTTCTGCCCCAGTTTCTTGCTTGGGGACTTTTGGAATTTTATTTCGATGAGACTGAACCTCAGAGAGAGGCTGCCTACGTACCCCTTCGGAATTAAGTCAAACGTAGTTCATGTCATATAAATTACTTCGTTGTGATTTTTCGTTCTCTTCTTTTTCTTTTTTGTTTTTCTTTTTTTCCTTTTTCATTTTTCTTTTCTTTTCTTTTTCTTTTTTTTCTTTTCTTTTCTTTCCTTCTTTTCCCTTTTTTCTCTTTCTTTCTTTCCTTTTCTTCTTTTTTTCGTTTTCTTCCTTCTTTCCTTTTTGTTAACTTATCTTCTGCACTTGCGTTTCTCAATTGTGGCATTGATTCCGAAAGAGGGGTATGAAAGAAAACAAATAAGGCTCAAAGGGGATGACAACGGGTAAAGTGTTTAGATAGCAGAACAAAATGTCTTTGTCATTTCAAACTTCAAAATATGCCAAATACAAACAAGTACGATAAAGAAATCATACAAAGTATCTCTTGACCGCATCAGAATTGATAGCCACTTCTATACATTTTCCTTCCACATCTATCAAATATAATGTGCCGTTGGGCAACACTCTCACTCTCATTACCACGAACGGCCCCCTGTCAATTTGGAAAACTCGCCTTTAGGATTTCTTTATGTTCTATCTGCCCCAGTTTCACATGGTTCGGGCTTTAAACAATCTCAAAATGTCCAAATGTGTTCTTATTTCTCTCAAGTGCCCCTATCATCTTCAAAATGGTTTCATTGCTTCCCGATTAAACTAACTTTTAAAAATCAGACTGAGAATTATGTGTGCATATCATGTCACTAGAACCAGCATTAGACAAAAGACAAAATAAAAGGATAGAAAAAACAAAGAAAATGCCTGGAAGTAACAAAAGATCGGAATTTGCATTAGACAAATAGTGAAACGGTTCGAATAACAAAACCAGCAAAACAAACTGGAGTGCAACCCTAGAACGAACCTGAAACAAACCTGGACAACACTAAATAAATCACTATGACTAAAAAAGTTATACAAAATGAAAGGATAAGAGTGTTTGAGTCACAAGACAATATCCGAGTTACAACCCTGCAAATAACCCGGACAACAGAAATGACAACTAAATGAACCACCAAAGCTCCTCTCTGGCTGACCTAGAAATGGAGCGTCTTTCCAATTACCAAGCATGGTATCTTAGCCAATGAATTCTGCAATGCCAATACTAAGGACTTCATAAGTCTTCCTCGCATTTTTCTTAACAAATTGCTTTTGGGTTCCTTTTGCCGACCCATTCTCAAGATCAACCTTTGATAGCACAGAAAGCTTAGCAGCATATAGGCCCCCTAGGCTCCCAGAAGAGTTCTCACATTCCTTTTCAAAATAAGTCATACCCACCATGTGTGTTTCATTATGCTCAGGCGATAGATTTTGGCAGGTTTCAGCTATATCCGAAGTTTGTACGACAATGTCACCTACATCAATAAGCTCCTGAATTGCTTTCTTTAGCTTCCAACACTTTTCTATGTCATGCCCCGGGGCATCTGAGCAATATGCGCACCTTTGATAAAAATCACACTTCTTTGGCAGAGGGTTTGGCATTTTTATCTGAATCACCTTCAACATGCCCAATCGCTTTAAATTTTGGAATAAACTGGCATATGATCCTCCAACAGGGGTGAAAGCCTTTGCTTTTTTCAACAACATCTCATTCCTAAATGCCTGATTTGGCCGAAAACTTAACCTAGGGGGTTTTCGGTATGCTCATGGGGGTGGATAGGCATTTTGTGGAGTTGGGTACTTGGAAAGTGAAGTACGACTTTGGGAATTTTGTGGAGGGAGGTGGCATTGGGGAGGGTCATATGGTGCACAAGGATATCCACGGGACGGTGTCGAGGCTGGAAGTGTTGATCGGGAAAGCTGATCGGATCATTTTTTCTGTTTCTCTTTCTCCCACCCAAGCTTACTAGGATGTTCTGAATATCTTTCTAGCCACTCATGATTTTGCCTGATTTTGTTCCCTCTTCTACTAGCTCCCCCATTTTTAACACATCATTGAAAGGCTTTCCCAAGGCCGAGATCAAATGACTAAAGTAGGTGGGCCCCTGGGCTTGTATGAAAAGATCAACCATTTCTTCTTCACCAATCGGGGTATTAATTCGAGCAGCCTGCTCCCTCCATCTGAGCCCAAACTCTCTAAAGCTTTCCATTCTAGATAGGGAGGAATGGTCTGGGGTAATGCCTGATTTGCATTGAAAGTATCGAACAAAATCTTGAGGCGTGTCATCCCATGTATGCGGCTTACCGACACCTTGATGAGTATGCCACTCCAAAGCTGCCCGGTCAGGCTCTCACTGAAATATGCCATCATCAAATCATCTTTCTCTCCCACACTTCTCATTTCACTACGATAAACCTTCAGATGAACTACCAGATCCCCAAACCCATCATACAAGCTGAATTTTGGTACTTTAAACCCCATGGGTAAGTGAATGTCTGGAGTCACGGACGGTTCTTTCAGCTTCCTGGGTTCCCTATCTATCCCTTCTCTTCCTGTGAACCTTTCATTTTTAACATGAGACTCATCCTGCGGGCCTTGCTTTTTGGAGGTGGGAACCTGATAAGTAACCTCAGAGGGGTAATATTGGGCATCATGAGCTCTGGGTGGGTGTCCTTTGTCGAGAACATTGGATGTGACCGGAGGACATTTTTGGGAAAAAATAGTTGGACGACGAGCGATGGAGCTACTCAGGTGGTTGGGAAAACTATTATAAGTAGGTAGATATGGAGAGTAGGGAGGATCATCCAGCATTGTGTTCAGTGTTTGGGTAAGGACAGCGTCCAAGAAACTGGGTGGTGGTGGGGGTGGTGCTTTCCCAGTCATCCATGCCCGATACATGTCTACCACATGTTGTCTCAACCTTTTTATCTCTTCTACCAACCCGTTGTCCTGTTTAACCAGCTATTTTTGGGCATCGGTATCAACCTACTCAGTTCTATTGTTCTCTGCCATTGTCTTTTGCCTTTGTGTTGCAAGGGAGAGTTACCTTTAAAACCACAAACCAACCACCTTTCTGAAATGACATGCCAAAATGAAACCATCATGTTAGCATTAGGGCATTTAACACATTGGTAATTACACGTTTGGGGAATGAGTGCACCTAAGCAATTGACAATTTCTATTTGCATTTGCTCGACTGCTTGCGTCATTCCAGCTTTCCTTATTCCCGATTGCAATTTTTCTTCTTTTTTTTCCCTTTTCTTTCTTTCGTTCTTGCCTTTGCTTTCTTTTGTTCTTATTCTCTCATTCCCTCTTATTTTGCTGATGTTCCTTTCTTTTGGTATTTGTTTTCTCTCATTTGTTTTTCTTTCCTCCCTTGTTTTTCACCCCTTTTTCAGTTCCTCTTTTTCCTTTCCTTTTCACTCACTTTTCTTATTTTTTCGCTCTTTTTCTTTTCTCTTTTTTATTTGGTTATGGTCGAATCCTATGGAGATTGCCTACGTATCACGACCCCGCATGAATCAGACCGAGCGTAGTTCTTGCAGATAAAAGATAAACGACAGTAAAACATTTTTGGAATTTTTAAATTTTCATAATAAAACAAAATTTGATTACAAAGGTTAAAAACTGACAAACTTAAACTAACAGACTCTGACAAAAAAAATGAAATACAGACTCGAAAATCAAAGACCCACATATTCTAATCAAAAGAAATACAAACTTAAAAACAAACTGACAGATTCCTTCCCTATATGCCGATATTAACCAAATGGATGGTTTTGCAAACGTGGCCCCTTTCCAATTTCACATGAATTTTGAGGCCGGGGAGAATTATTTCATGACACTTCACAAACTTGTCCGTTCTTTTACAAAAATAGCCTTTTGACAACTCAAAGATACTCTAAGGCTGTCTCGGCAAGAACGGTTTAAGACATCGCCGAAGCTGGATCGGCTTATTTTGACTAAAATCCAAACAGTATTTACTTGACCACTAACTCCTTTTCTTGTTTGTCAAATTGAAACAAAAGACCTGGTTTTGCAAACACGCCTTTCTGCACCTCGGAGACGAAGATTTTAAGGTTGCGTTAGCTAACCGGCCAAAATCTTGAAAAATGACTAAAGGTGGCTGTTCTCGCAAAAGCAGCCTTCCGGCGCCCTTTTAGAGACATTTGGCTATTTTTGACAAGAAGGCATCACCCGACTTATTTATGACAAAAATTAAAATTTTGACATTTTTTGGGTATTTTTGCAAAAGGGGAGGTTGGACCCGATGAGGGTTGCCTACGTATCTCACATCCGGTGAGAATCAAACCGGCGTAGTTCAGGCAAAGAAACAAACTATTTGAAAACAAGACTATTTTTCTTTTTTGCTTTTTGAATAACTCAAACTAAGAAGACATTTTTCTTTTTTTTATTTTTCTCAAAATTTCGACAGAGTTTCGACACTATTTGGGCATTAGGGTTTTTCTAAAAATAGGTAATTAGCTCTCTACACCGCTATTTCTCTTTTTTTCTCTTTTTCTCAATTTTTCGATATTCTCGATATTCAGAAGCCGGTCAGCATGTAGGCCCAAAACAAATAAATGCACAAAATCAAGTACGATGCATCAGGATGGTCTTTTTCATTTTAGGTTGCTTGTCCTAGACGGACCCAACCCCTGTGCTGAGTCCCCTAAGTCAAATGCACGTGATGCAAATAAGTGTTCATACTAGGGATCCGGCATGAGGCTGCGTTATTCTAGGTTCAAAACCTGGGTTTATTGTACTAGAACTGGCTTACCCGAGCGGACAACTCGAGCCGAAAGGGAGGCAGCGTACCAGGAATACAGAAGCTTCACTGGCTTAGCAATTTATCCGAACCTCGTTCTAAAATTAGAGTAGACTCTATACAAAAAATAAGTCACACGAAGTGCACCCTTTTTCATGATTTAGAAGACTCAGAGAGGAGAGGGGTTTCGTAATAGTTTATATACAATCCACGAAATATGAAAGCAGTAAAAGCAGTCAATTAGCACATTAGGCACAGAACATGTAATAAAATCAGATGAAGCCAAACATAACAATTTATCTAAGCTCAAATTCTGAACCCTAAACAAAACGTTCTGGGTTCTTGTCCCCAGCAGAGTCGCCAGAGCTGTCACACCTCCTTTTTCACTACACCCGCAAGGGTATAAAGGAGTTTTTCCACTTAAAGGACAATCGAGACGGGATTTATTATTAAGAATTCAAAGTCGCCACTTGGGAGATTAATGGTGTCCCAAGTCACCGGTTGAATCCCGAATCGAGGAAAATATGACTCTGTTAATAGTCCGCGAACCAGAAATCCAAGTAAGAAATTCTGTTAACCCGGAAGAAGGTATTAGGCATTCCCCGGTTCCTTGGTTCAAGCACAGTCGCTCAACTGTCATGTTTAGCTTATTTATCTGATTTTAAGAACCTATGTGCAAATTTTAGTTTTTAGCCGCTTTATTTCAATTTTTAAAAGAAAGTTTGTTGATATTCAATTTTTCCCTACATATTTTTTGTTCCCAAAATACTTCCAAAATAGCATATTTGTGCATATATAAGCACACCCATGAGTTTTGATATTTTTGATGATTTGTAAACCAATTTATTGCCTATTTTTATACCATAAAATCCAATAACTATTCCCAAAATTTGTCATTTTGGTGAACAATTTATTTTACTCTCATATTTACATCAAAACATGGCTAACATGATTTTTGCATATTTTTAAAAATTCTTTTGATATTTTTAAAACTAAATTGCATATAATTGCAATACTAGCCTCTTTAAAGATTTAATTTTAATTATATTTATAAAATTGACTCCAGTATTTTTAGTTCGATAATTATGTATTATTAATCATTTTAGCATATTTCATTTATTTCCAGAAATTATTTTGCTATTTTTATAAATTAAAACAAGAGAAAAGTGGCTATTTAAGAGTTAGCCCTTTGCATTTCAATTTTAACCCAAAATTAACCCCAATCTTAGCCCAAATCAGACCCAAAATTCCCTACCCCATTCCTTAATTAACCCGACCCATAACCCGTTTATCTTACCCGCCCGGCTACCCTTTTGATCCAGGCTGTTGATCAAAATGATCAACGACCACATTTCCTCCTTACCATTTTTAATTCCCAAACGACCCCAACCCTATCCCCATTCTCCAAATCCGCCGCCTCTGGTTCCTCTCATCTCTCTCGAACCCTCTCAACCTCTGTAACACTAATATCCACCTACCTCCCCCTTCGACCTCAAATCACCAGAATCCATGGCTAATCTAGCCACGGACAACCTCTACCCACCATCTCCTGCTCTCACACGCTTGCTCATTGAAGATTCAACGCTAGACCTTGAAGGTTTTCATCTAGACCCTGGCCGGTTCGAGTTTCTTTGGTCGTTTTTGGCTTTGCTCCGGCGTATCTCAGCCTCTCGAACCTGGATTTGACCTTGCTAGCTCAGAACCATTCTCGAGACTTCGAAGCCTTCTTGTCCTTTTGGGATCTCAGAAACCCTAGCCTAATCGAGGTTCCTTTTTCGCTTATCATCTAGATCTATGCTGTGTGTGCCATTTTAGAGTTTTTTCCCAATTTTCCCTTTTCAAAACTGTTCGAATCCTATTTTTAGGGTTTTCTGAAAATGGTTTCTAAATGTTTCTGATTCTTTTACTCTTTTTATGTGTGTTCATGCTCGTTTTTTTATTCCTTGTTATGTTCAAGCCTGCTCTTGTGTTTCTTACTGGATCTTTTACTGAGATTATTTTACCTCTTTTGTTCACATGTTAGCCTAGGTCATTGACTCGCTTTTGCTTATGTTTTTAAGCTTATGCTTTGATTTTGTTTCTGAGCTCTGTTGATCATGCTCTTGCCTACCTTCGTCTTAAAACTCGTAATTTCCTCTTACTTCTGTTTGTGCATATCTGCCTATCTCTGTGACTTTGAATGATTCCCTCACCTCCGACTGTATGTGAATCCCTAAAATTTGGGGGTTTTCTTTTCTTCGAAGTAAATGACAGTAGGGTTTCACTCTGAAACCCTAGGTTTACAGAATCAAGACGAGTCTGTAATCGAACTTGTGAACTTATTTGCCTGTGATTATGAAAAAACTCTCATTGTTCTTCTTTGGTTTAAACTGCATGCTTTATATATAAGCTTCCCTTTCAAAGTTTTATTTTTGAAATTCCTTTAATCAGGCTAATAAATTCGTCACTGATTTCTCTTGATTGAACCTCTTTTACCTTACTGATGTTTTCCTTAAATAATTGATCTTGTATCTTCTGTGATTTTGTACCAACGTTTGAATTATTTACTTCCTTAATTATCTAATCTCTTTGTGATGTACTACTGGATCCGAGATCCCTTGAATGATTTTTAAACTTATACCTTATTCTTACTACTGTGCCCTCTTTCCTTAAATACCAATTGTGTATGTGACCTTATTTGTGCACTATATGGTTTCTTTACCTTAATTTAGCGTTAATAAACTAATCCTCTCTTCCTTCTTAGTCGTTTGAACCAGACCCTTAATTAAAGGAGTCTGGTTACCCTAATTGATACTAATTTTATTAGTTGCTATGTTTGTACCCTCTTGCCTGCCTCACCTATTTTCAAAACTATATAAAGGGCTCAGCCCTCCCCTTTTCTACAACCAGTAACAACGGGTAAGTAACAATCAAGCAATAATAGGCAATTTTCTTTCTACTCTCTTTTTCTCTCAAATACACAGACCGGTTCTGTGTACTTCTCCTCTTTGCTTTCTGAAATACCCTTTAAGTTCTCCTTGAATCTTCAAGTGTTTTGCTGAAAACCTGAGTTGTTTCTGTTGTTTGCTTGTTGTGGTTACTCTACTATTCTCTTCTGTTACTTTGCAACTGGTATGTCCATCTTAGTTTAAATACTGCTCCTCCACTATGTGTTTTACATCCTAGTTCTGTTATGCTTTCCTTTACTGTTTTTCTACAACTTTGTCATTATTATTCTTATGTGAATTCCCTTACCCTTTACCCCTTTTTATGTGAGTTATGGTTCAAGGCATAACAACACTCTAATATTGTTGTCTATGATTCAGAACTGGGTTCTTTGAACCCCTAACTCAATCAATTCCCACTCCCTTTCCCCTTGTATGTGTTTGAGCCTTGGACCTGGGTCAGATAGTGTCCTAATCACTATCCAGACCTTGTTCTGACCTTCAAGGTTCTGCTTCTAATTTGTTTAACCAAACAAGGTGTCAGGGGTGTGCCAGCCTACCTTGTGGCTAAGCATGACCACCATTTGTTATGGCTCCCCAATTCCCCTTTCACTTTGCACTTACTCTTAGCTATAAGTTCTGCCCCTCTTTTGCAAGCCATGCTTTGGGACCCCTGAGCTCCCTCTGAACTTGGATGCCTGAGAGTTGGCTTTTCCACACTGCACTATTCTAATTCTAATGGTATCCTGAGTGTAAACAATACCGGGAATCCCTGAGATTCGTTGGAACTTTGAAACACTTTGGATAAAGAGAAGGCTTTGGAAATCTGGATTCCGGAAATGGTTATCACATATTGTTAGACACTTAGCCTGATTTCGGTACCTTAGATACAATTATTAGCTTTTGATGTATTTTTTCTATACTTTTTCTGGTTTGTAACAACTTGTATAAAAAAACTTGGGAAGTATAGTAAAGGGTGTGGGGGGGGGGGGTCTTTACTTTCTTGCATCAAAAAGGTAGAAATCATGATTTAGGACTTTACTTTTAATCAACTAGAAATCCTGCCTATAGGATCCTTTAATACTGACTCAATCACATAGAGACCATGCATATAGGATTTAACGCTTAACTTTACTGCAAATCACCTAGAAAGCATGTCTATAGGATTTAACGCTCATGTTCTTTAATTACGCATCTAGAGATCCTGCCTATAGGAGTTTAAAATTTCTGAAAATTTATTTATAGATATTATGCCTATAGGATATGCATATTCATTAGGCAAACTTTAGTATTAATTAAACAAGCATCTTTTCATGAGTTCATTAACAAGTTCTGAAAAATTAATAACGTAGATATCATGCCTATAGGATTTTGCATCCTAACTCGCTTGGCCCGTTTAAAGAAGCAATAATTGGATAATTAGTTCTTACACGCCTAATTCAGTAACGTTTTAAAAAAACTTTAACCTTTGATAAAACTCTCTTAAATCAGTGTACATTTATCCTGAAAAATCGAGTTCTTCAAATTTGCATCTTTTCTTAAACGGCTTCTCTAATGTTCTATCTAACGTATTTTTTTCAACTCAATTCCTGAACTCGTTGCTTAAGTCAGTTCTGCAGCTTACTCTTTTCTTTAGATAGTTCTGTCTCTTTTGAAATTTTAAACAACTACTCTTTCTGTGTTTATAACTAAACAGTTTGCTAATCCTTTTGAAACTCATTTCTAAACACATTCCTAAGTCTGCAGCATGTCCCTTCTTTCAAAACTCTTCTGCATTAGTTATCTTCTAAAATCAGTGCCTTCCTAAAACAACTCGCGTTAAATGCCTTAATCACTAACAATTGTATCCGAGTTGCCTAATGCATACTTTCTGTCTAAATATATGTGTTGAACCAGTCCGCTTACCGCTTAATTTTAATCTAAGGCCAAATCAGTATGTGCCAAGGCATGCTAAACTATGTGTTTGTCTGATTTAAGGGGTTTATTTGAGCCTTGCTTATCTTTTTTTTCTTCCTCCTATTTGGTATTTGTTTTGAATGTCGAAATTAGAATTTTATCCTTTAAACTCCATAAAGGCCCCCATCCCTTTCTTCCCTTTTTAGGATTAGAAGTCCTAATGCCCCGGGACTGATAGGATTGGGACGGGTACTAGCATGCAATAAGTAAACGAGACTAAACACACTTTAATACCTTAACGGGCTGGGAAGAGTAGGATATGGATATGATGACCGATGCGCTAATATCACGTGCGACCCCTCTCTGAGGAGTGTACGCCGGGTATTGCATTGATGTGATCCATATTATGTATAAACCTAGGACTCCCTTCCCTTTTTCTTTTATCTACAATGTTTTCTTTTAATTAACTATTTTTTCTAAACATTGTCCATCCCTTTCTTCTTTAAATCTTTAAACTTATTTGTAATTCTTATGTGCAAGCTTTATTTGTTTCTTCTACCTTTTAAAAGTCACAATTATAGCATGGCTGGGAACCACACTAGTGGATCTTGAAGGGTGCCTAACACCTTCCCCTCTAGATAATCTCTAAGCCCCTACCCAAACTCTGGTTTCTTCTTCTCAATTTCTTCATTCCTTCAAAAGTGTCCTAATGCACTAAAATCATTAGGTGGCGACTCTTCAAAATTCCAAAACACAAATTCTCGAAGGGAATAAAGAGTTGTATTCCCATAATGTCGTATACCCAATTTCCGGACAACCCGTCCGTGATAAAGGAAAAAGGGGGCATCGACAACATGGAGACGCTGCTGGAGATTTCTTTAGGCTTTCTACCATTACATGTTATTTGTGACTTCGTTATTTCTTCAATTTCCTTTATTTCTTGCCTTTTAATTATTTCATCATGAAAAACTAACTTGGCTTTTCATGTCTTTCCTTTCCTTTAACTGCTTTCCTTTACTGCTTTATTATTTCAATACCGTTGTAATTTCGAGCATTTATTGTAATCATTTATTTTATGTATGTGAAAATACATGTCAATTTGTTTCATTCTTGTAAATTACATCTTCAACATCATACTCCACTCATGCCAAAACAAATACTATAGCAACGCTTATAATGAGTGGTTGCGCTCTTCCGATATTATCACCCCCTAAATGTGGCAAAGGCATATTTGCGGTAAAACCAGACGATCAACGGTGTAGTCGACGATTCCGCGTCTTTCCCTCTTGAGTTGTCCACTCAAGGGTACTAGTCTAGAACTTCAAAAATAGAAACCTTACTCCGTTAAACTGTTCATGCATCATGGTCAAACCTAATCGAGTCAATTATGTTGTCCGCATAATGACTCATTAAGATAGCCTAATCCAAAGTCCACCTAGTTTCCCTGAAACCCAAACGGACACCCCCATGTTATGTGCATTTATTTGGAGAACTAAATGCCTATTATGCTAATTGTTGATTTAAATAGTCGAGTCTGGTGGGGTAAGG
>MU687747.1:3388-13853 GCA_026770625.1 Nicotiana glauca | reverse complement strand
TTTGGGTCCATGATTAATTTTCCCTCCTTATTTTGGTTGTCTGAACTTAGGCTTGAATTCAAGGCTTGAAATTTACAACATTAACCAATTAGGATTCATAGAGACAAATAATATAGAAAATTATAGCTTGCTTTAGAATGGATCTTTAAATAAAAACTGAGATGAGCCACACAAAATAAGAAATATAAAATTGCGGGGCCCTCATTAGTTTACTTACCAAAAATACTTAGAGATTCGAGACAAGCCATTTAGCAAATTTTATGGTCTTCCCAAAAGATAACAATACGTTAGCATCTTTAGGCGCGATTTTAACTAAAATTACCTCTTTAAATTAGGGTGTGCATTGATTGCAACCCAAATCCAAATCTCGGCGAAAGCGAAATGTGTTGATAATCACGTGTACACTGGTGGTGACGTGGTTAGAAACGCGTTTTCACGACGTCGTAATTCTTAAATAAATAAATAATAATTAAAAATGGCTTTAAATGTGGAGATTAGCCTCGCTGAACCAAGAATAATTGCGAGGCCCTCGATAATTGATTATTAAAAATAGTTAGAATTTGGAGGGGCTATTTTAGCAAATTTCAATGGCCTTTCCCAAACATCATCACGCTAGAACTGTTAAGCACGATTTAATTATTTCCTTAAAACTCGTGTGTGCATTGATTGCAACCCAAATCCAAATCTCGACAAAGTCGAAGTGTGTTAACGAAAACGGGTGCCTTGATGGCAACGTGGTCGAAAACGTGCTTTCACGATGTCATAAGTCTTTTCAAATAAATAATAATAAAAGAAGTTTATAAATAAAAGTACATAAATTAGCATATAATAAAATCAGATAAAATTAAAATATAACAGTTGAGCGACCGTGCTAGAACTACGAAATTCGGGAGTGCCTAACACCTTCTCCCGGATTAACAGAATTCCTTACCCGGATTTCTAGTTTGCAGACTGTAACAGAGTCAAACTTTTCTCGGTTCGGGATTAATTCGGTGACTTGAGACACCATTATATTCTCAAGTGGAGACTCTGAAAATTTAAATAACTCATCCCGTTCCGACCGTCCTTTAATTGAAAAAACTCTTTTTATTATACCTTTCACGGGGTGTAAGCATAAAAAAGAGGTGTGACAAATATTGGTTTAGAGAATTGCTTTTTAGATTTTATTATGTTTTTACAAAAACATTATTTTAGAAAAAAATCTGTTTTTTTGTAAAAACTGAAAAAAAAAATCCTTTTTTTCTTCAATTTTTAGTAAAAAAAAGTTTTAGAAAAATTGCTTTAGAAAATTATTTTTCGGGTATGAATAATAGGTCTTTTTAATTAATTAAGAAATATTTAGAATGAGCCAACAGGACGATGACACGTGTCCCTCCGTTAACTCAAAGGGCATTTGTGAGCCAAAAACATTAACGGAATGACATATTTGGCCCAATAGGTGGATGAAAGGCATTATTGATCCAAAACGAATAGTTCAGGGGCAATTCTGACCCTTCTCCGTAGTTCAAAACTTCAGATCTTTGAACGGGAATTTTCAAACTTTTGTGATTCTAGCCGGAGGTCTGAAGTTTGATTTGAGGTGGCTAAATTTTAAATACTTTATAAATTGCAGCTATTATATAAATAGCGATCCTATTTCTGCACTACGTCTGATTTCTTTCATTCTTCTCTTTCCTCTTTTCTTTTTAGTACTTCACTAGTAATCGTACCCGTGCGATGCGCGGTCAATATTAAAAATATATTAATTAAATTAGTTTGATCCTATTAGACCATATTGCTTTAATAAATTTCAATTGTCATCTTATTTGTCAATACGATATACCCAACCCTCACCGATGTTTGAGTAGTTAATTTCTTTGTTAATTTTTAATAAATAATTTTTTAGTTATTAACTAATTATATCATGTGACTTTTTTCTAGGCTACCACTTGGATTAATGTGGTGCCTTTTTCTTTGGCTTTTTATTATGGGTGGACATAGTTTGGGCAAACCCGAAATCCAAACCGAAATCCAAAGTTTTTAGATTTTTAGTTTTGATTTTCGGATTACGGATTGGATTTTGGATTTAATTTTTAATTTTTTTGAATTTCGGGTTGGATGTTGGATTTGGTACTTTGGATTTTTGGATATCCGAAAATTCAAAAATTTTATACTTTATATTTAGTCCATTATCTATATGTCAATAATAATATGTTAAATACCCTATCCATTAGATATTATTTCATATATGCAATATTAATTACTAAGTTATTATTAGAATACTTTCTATTTGGACATGATTTTACTATTACTATTTCTTATCAACCGTATTAATGTCTCTGTTTCATTTTCTTGATAGTAATTTCATTACTTGAATACTTTATTTGGATGATTATCGTGAGAATGAGTAACTTTTCAGGCAATTTAATATGAGTACTTCATTCGGATATTCATTTTTGTAAAAAGAAGAAACATGTCAACTTATAAGCTCAAAACCGAAAATTCAAAATATCCAACCCAATTAATCCGAAACACGAACATAAAAAATTCGATTCAATCCGAGATTATTTGGATTGTCATTTCTTCAATATGAAAACCAAAAATCCAAACCAAAATTTTATATTTAATCCGAACTGCCCGGACGCCCATCCCTACTTTTAATAATATATAGATAGATTATTAGCATATTACTTGTTTAATATTTTTGTCTTCTATTCTTTTGTAATATAATAGAAGATATATATTTTATTACTCTTGAATATATATATTTTTTATTTTAAATTTTATTATATTTTTCTCAATAATATTATTTGAATTTTAATGAATAGATATACTTTTTATTTCAAAAAAAATTATTTTAAAAAATAAAATAAAGAAATTAACTAACCTAAACCAACCCTCACCCATGTTTTAGTAGTTAATTCAGGTAGTTAATTCTTTGTTAATTTTCAATAGATAATTTCTTTGTTATTAACTAATTATTCCATAAGGTTTTTTTCTTTGCTATCACTTGGCTTAAGCAGAGGGCTTTATCCTCTCCTTTCAATAATATATAGAAGATATATAAAATATAGAATATTAAAAAGAAACTACTCCACAATTTGAATCAAAAGTTTTTTATTGCTTTATTTTTGTTTTCTTATTTTAAAATAATTATAAAACTCCAACTTGAAACTACTCCCCAATTTGAAATTATAATTTTTTTATTTTAAAACTCCAACTTGAAACTACTCCCCGATTTGAATGAGTAGTTTTTATTTTAAAACTCCAACTTGAAACTACTCCCACCCAATTTGAATGGGTAGTTATTTTTTATATATTTATATTTTGATTTTTTTATTATAATTAATTATAAGATATCTATATTTATTAATTAAAATAAAATAACAAATATATATATATATATATATTTATTTATTTTTATATAGATATTTAAATTCAAATATAATAACTAATAACTAATTATTAACTAAAAAATTAATTAGTAACTAATTATGCCATGTGACTTTTTTTTATGCTGTCACTTGGCTAAGGAGAGGGCTTTATCATCTCCTTTTAATAATATATATTTTCGTTTTTTATAGATATTTAAATTCAAATATAATAACTAATAACTAATTATTAACTAAAAAAATTAATTATTAACTAATGATGCCACATGACTTTTTTTTATGTTGCCACTTGGCTTAAGGAGATGGTTTTATCCTCTCCTTTTAATAATATATAGATATAGATTGGCAAAACAAAAAGTATCTGTTTATAGTTTCCTTTTTATCTCTTTACAGTTTTAATACAACGAGATTCAATAGGACTAAGGACCCGTTTTGGCCCTAAAAAAATTTTCATGTTTTTCAAAAGAATTTACTTTGTTCAGAATCAGTATTTGTTCATGAAAACTTCTAATTTTACTTGAAAATTAATTTCCGAATTTTTTAAAAATTTAAAAAACTCAAAAAAAATTATTTTTCAAATTTTTCACTTCAAATTTTTCACAAAAATTCAAAGACACCTTGTATTCATATCCTATCACAACTTAAAATTTCAAGTATCATTTTCACCTAAAAATTAATTTTACTTTTTTTTTTCGAATTCTTATGTGCAAACGCCCTCTTAAAGTGACCAAAAGACCATCAAACTCAACTTTATTAGAGTGTGGTTCGATTTTTAAACTTTTTAAGAAAATGAATATTTTGTGAGAATATGGATAGTGCTGATGCTTGAAGCTTCCTGTACGAAAATGGAAATATAATAGATAATATTGAAGAGCGGAATATAGTTAAACAAAATTAAGAAAATATACAAATAAATCACTTATAAAAATGTTGGTGAGATGTTTAACTGGAACTTTATTTGTGCTGCATTAGTCCGACGCAATAAAAAGATTATCTTCTATTAAAGGTTGAGGTAATTTCGTTTATGTATGTAGGATTTTTTTTTTTTTGGTCAAACAGGATAATTATATTAATAAGTTAAATCACATTACAGGGAGCGGCGGGCCTTCTCGCCAAGTTATTTTTGGGAGTTCAAATTTGTCCAGAAGAGGTTATAAGGACCAAAGAATATTATATGGTTCATATTATTCGTTTTCTAAACAATTTCACATTATTTTAAAATGATTAACTTTAATCATAAAGATATTGTCTAAAGTATTCTTCCTCTCTTTGACAAATGTCTAATTGTGTTCTATTAATTCGAATAGTAAGGAAAGATCTGGAAAATATAGTATTGTTTTAAATGATTAAATATGTTAAAACATGCTTACTTTTCAAAATGACTAATACGACATGACTGACTAGCTTTTGGAAACGACAAAATCTAAGAGCCTGTTTAGACATAAAAAAAATTCCGTGTTTCCCAAAAAAAATTTTTTTTTTTAGAAATTAGCGTTTGTTCATAAAAAATTTAATTTTCACTTGAAGATAATTTTGAAAATTTTTAAAAATTTAAAAAATTTCAAAAAACTATTTTTTTAAAATTTTTACTCAAATCACTCGCAAAACTTCAAAAATAACGCAAAATTATATTTATGTCCAAACACAACTCTAAGTTTCAAATAGGCCAAATACATACACAATCCATTGAACTTGGCTCAATATTTCATTTTGGCACTCTAACTAACTTTTGTTCCATTTCGGCCCTCCAACTCCATTTTTGTTGTTCCACTTTAACACAAAAAATTTNCCCCCCATCCCACTGCCCCTCCCCCCCTAAAAATTTTTTAAAACTTTTTTTTTTTATTTCAAATTATTTTGTTTTTTCTTTTTTCTGCCCACATCCCGGGAAAAAATATTTTTATATATATATTTTCAGTAATAACTACGGGTTCAACTAAACTCATAACTTTCGACGCAAAATAAAAATTTGTATGTAAAAATTCATTAAAAATATTTAAAAAAAATAGATGAAACCATATTATTTAAAAATATAATGGGTTCTTTTGTTCCATTTTGACACAAAAATATTTATCTCAGGCAAAAATACAGCGCAGACAAATCCCAGCTGCTACCTCCACCACCCGTATTTTTTTTTGTAGTTTCAAATTATTATTCTTTTCGTTTTTTCTGCCCCCTCCCGTGAAAAAAATATTTTTATATATATATTTTCAGTAATAACTACAGGTTCAACTGAACTGATAAATTTCGATGCGGAGTAAAAATTTGTATGTAAAAATTCATTAAAATTATAAAAAAATAGATATAAACCCATAACTTTAAAAATATAATAGGTTCAATGTTAAAAATATTAAAATTGAATCCATATAATTTAAATTTTGGATCCGCCTCCACGTTGGGAATATAAAAAATAGTCAGTTTTTGTGTCAAAGTGGAACAAAAGAAATGGGGTTGGAGGGCCAAAATGGAACATGGCTGAGTTAAAGTGCCAAAATAAAAATTTTGGCCAAGTTTAATGGGTTTTGTATGTGTTTGGCCATGAAAATTTGGCTGAAAAATGGTCCCTCACGCGCCTAAAGGGTGAGGCAAATCACACACTAAATCTAGTGAGCTTTTGTGTTAAAGTGGAACAAAAAAAATGAAGTTGGAGGGCCAAAATGGAACAAGAGTTAGTTAGAGTGCCAAAATAAAATATTGAGCCAAGTTTAATGGACTGTGTATATATTTGGCCTTTCAAATACTATTTTCACTTGAAAAAAGTTATCCCCCTATTTTGGAATTTTATAATTCTTATGTCCAAACGCCCACTAATTTTATATAGTAGGCGTTTGGACATAAGAATTGTAAAATTCCAAAAATGGTGAAAATGTTATTTGAAATTTAGAATTGTGTTTGGACATAAATTTCATTTTGGGTTGTTTTTGAAGTTTTGTGAGTGATTTGTGTGAAAATTTTGAAAAACGGTTTTTAAGAGTTTTTCAAATGTTCGAAAATTTCCAAAATGCATCTTCAATTAAAAATTAAAAATTTTATGAACAAACGTTGATTTCGAAAAAAATTAAATTTTTTTAGAAAAAAAACCTATATCCAAACGGGCTCATAGTATTCACACTTCATCTCAAACTTTAATCACTCTATCGTCTGTCATACTCAACTTTTCATTAAAAAATTATCAGATTTGTATGAAAGAGAATCCTTATAAGAAAAAGTTGTGCAACTAATGTGGTGGATCCGTCTAAAATGAGAAAAATACTCTTTTGAAAAATGATATCAAATTAAGACATTCGAAAAGGAATGTACTTATAGTGAGGTAGAGATTAGAAATTTATGCTTTGTGCTCATCATTTTGCTAATGAAGGATCAAAAGATAAAAAAAATCAAATAAATAAAGGGATTTTTTCATTCCTACACAATAGTTCAAATTTATTTACGAAAATTATCCTAATTTTGTATATACTCGGCCTGTCACGACCTGGATTTTCCACCCTCGTAGGTTGTAATGGCGCCTACTCGTAGAAGCTAGGCAAGCCACACATTTAGAATACATAACTACTTTTGCTTTAAATCTATTTTTACCAATTTGATTGACAGGAAATAAATAATTAAACAATAGTGAAATTCGTAATTTAGCGGAAGACTTAAACAAAATAATAAGGAAAATCCAAATATACTTCACAACATTCACGGATTATCTAGGAGTGCTGCACATAAATGTCTGAAACAAGGAAATAAAATATCTCGAGTACAGGAGGAAACAATGCATCAAAATAGATAGAAGAGATGTGGGGCCTGCAGACGCCTGCAGGACTACCTCGAGATCTCGTAGATTGAAGGCTGACTCCCGAACTACTGATGTGCACCGTAAGCTGCTCTAGTACCTGAATCTGTGCAAAAGAGCACAGAGTGCAGTATCAGCACAACCGGTTCCATGTGTTGGTAAGTGTCTAGCCTAACCCCGGCGAAGTAGTGACGAGGCTAGGACCATACTTCAAATAAACCTGTGCAAATATATAATATATTGCAGAAAAATAAACAAGTAATGAGCAGTTAAAAGAAAAGGGGTACATGCTTCGGGGAAACAGTTCAACTTAGCAGAAACTAAATATATATGAAGGAACAGTACAATATCTAAAATAATAAATAACACTACTGTTGCAGCGCGCAACCCGATCCATATGTATATATATAACTATTGCGGCGTGTAATCCGATCCAATAAATATAATATATCTGTAGCGGCGTGCAACCCGATCCAATATAATATATGTTGCGGCGTGCAACCCGATCCAATATAATATATGCTGCGGCATGTAACCCGATTCACATATGTATACATTAATAAAAATGTCGCGGCGCGCAACCCATTCCAAAGATATAGCTTACAGTAATCATAACAACAATCTCGGTGGGGGATTAACCATAAAATACTCTATCCCGACAAGGAAACTCAACAGTACAAGTATATTCATCCCGACAAGGGAGAACCAGCTATAACCAATCTCAATTCAACTTCTAATCATCTTCATTATCACCATTTCTGACTCATAAATAACTTATACGAAAATAAGCTAAGCCTTTGATCAATACCATGGATCTACTTACTATTACAACCATAGTATTATTCAAGAATACAACAAATATCAATTTAAGACTCACGGTCATGCTCGACACCGACGTACAGATACTCGTCACCATGCCTATACATCGTACTCCACAAGAAACACATAGCACATATGACTCAACTCCTAATCCTTCAAGCTAAGGTTGGACCAAACACTTACCTCAAACTTCCACGGCCAATTCAATCCTCAATAACCGTCTTTCCTTTCGAATTCGGCTCCAAATCAATTGTATCTATACATAAATGACTTCAATACATCAATAAATGCTAAACATCCGAACTCAAAGCCTAATTATAGCTTTTCCATTATTTTTCCAAAAACTCAAAAATCGATCCCGGGCCCGCTTGGTCAAAATATGAAATTCGGACCAAAATCAAATCACCCATTCACTGCACGAGCCCGAATATATAATTTATTTTCAAATTCAATCCCAAAACGAGGTCTAAATAAAAAAAAATCAAAAAGCCCTAATTCTACCCAAATCCCTAATTTTTTACCGACAGTCATATGTTTTAGGCCTACAAATTCATTAGATGTTGATGAAAATGGAAGAAACTAGTTAGAGATTACTTACCCCAATAGATTTTGGTGAAAGAATGCTTCAAAAATCTCCCTAGAACTTTGGAGAAGAAAGAGTTTGTGAAATTTTATAAAAATCCCGTTTGCATTCTGTTTTTGAAGCTTAAAAATAACTGGGCAAATTAATGTTACGTGTTCGCGACAGACCTCTCGCATTCGCGATGGGTCAGGCTTTTTGGCGTTCGCGTTTGCGTACAGGGGCTAGCGTTCGCGAAGCTATAGCTCCTCGAGTCCTCACGTTCGCTGTCACGACCCAATTTCCATACCCGGTCGTGATGGCGCCTCTCGTGAAGACAAGGCCAGCCAACTAATCCAAATCCTCTCTTTAACAATTATTAAATATAAATGAATAGAAAGTACAACTTAACGGCATTAAAAACTATTAATTACAACCCAACATAACCCGACTGCAGTGTCACAAGTCATGAGCATCTAAAGAAGACTGAACATAACTACATGGCCAATAATAATATACAAAGTAAAATTCTGGAATCAAAGGATAAAGTCTGGTGCCGCGAACGCTGGCGGTCACCTTGCTTAGCTTCGATAGTAATACCTTCAAATCAGCTATAACCCGTTGCCGGGTGCACAATACCTGCAACTGTATGCGAGGTGCAGGGAGTAAAGTGAGTACTCCAACTCAGTGAGTAATAAGAGTAAATAATAACTAAGCGGCGAGAAATCACGTAAGATCACTCCATCATTCTATATAGGGTAGTACAACCCTTTGAGAAAATAGTAAAACCGTAAAAATCCTTTAGAAATATCTGGTTCAGTTAAAAACCTCTTTTGAAAATATCCTGTTCCAACAGTCAAGCATATGAATGCGATATCAGATAGTGCAAGTCAGCACATAAGTCAGCCCCTCGGGCACAACACTCCACCAACAAATAACACCAGGGTATCTGGTAAGCAATGCACGAAGTAGCATGGATGCCAATGAAATGAGAGTGCTGGATATCATGTCACGTAGTACAAATAGGAACCAGTACATGAATGCAATGCAATGCACATGACCGTTGCGGCACGCAGCCCGATCTATTTGGGTACCCGCGCTCACTGTGGGGGTTCAGACTCCGGAGAGGCTCCTACAGCCCAAGCATAATATCAATATCACACCGCTGCGGCGCGCAACTCGATCCATCCTCAGTGCAGAAATGCACATATAACACTGCTGCGGTGCGTAGCACGATCCATGCTCAATCCAGAAATGCACATAAGCCACTAGGGCAATATTCAGATAACAGTTCTCAGTTCAAAACGTCAATAAGATATCATTTAAGTTTTTCAAATCATGAGAAATGGCCGAATTTGCAAAACCGCATTAAAACCCTAGACCGAGATAAAATAGTATGCAAAAATAATGCGAAAGCAGCGATATCAATCCCTGAAGGATTTACATAGTTGGGACGAAACCCAAACATGGCAATCGGTCCAAATTATAATGATAACAAGTAGTTTCAGCCAAATACGTAGTAATTTCATCAATCGGGGCGGACCAAGTCACAATCCCCAACGGTGCTCTACCCCACGCTCGCTATCCGACGTGCGAGTCACCTCGATACAGCACTATGATGTGCAAATCTGGGGTTTCAAACTCTCAGGATATCATTTACAAGTATTACTTGTGAGCACGTAATTTTTGCCCTATAAGAGAAATACTCCCAAAAATTCAAAATAATACAATTTTAGTTTGCTTGCAATTGTTGTGAATTTTGTGTTATTTTTCTTGTATTATTTGCCTTTTATCTATGCATATTTATTTGTTTAAATAAATAAAAATATATAAAAATATATTGCATTTGTATATAAAATTCAGGTTTACTATTAAGAATAATTAAGTTTATTTTACGAAAATGAAAAATCACAAAAAATATGTATTTTTTGCATTTTT
>MU687744.1:25109-40890 GCA_026770625.1 Nicotiana glauca | reverse complement strand
TACTCTTCTTAAAGTCACAACTAAGCAAGGCCGGGAACCACACTAGTGGATCTTGAGGGGTGCCTAACACCTTCCCCTCGAGATAATCTCAAGCCCTTACCCGAACTCTGGTTTTCTTTCAAAAATCTTCTTCTCTTCTTTTAAAGTGTCCTAATGCACTATAATCATTAGGTGGCGACTCTCCAAAGTAAATAAACCAATTCCCCAAAAAAGGGAATAGAAGAGTCATTTCATCCATAATGTCGAAACCCGCTTTCCGCCTTAGAAAAACGGGGAGCGTCGACACATCCCCAACGGTGCTCTACCCCACGCTCGCTATCTGGCATGCAAGTCACCTCAATACAGTACTATGATGTGCAAATCCGGGGTTTCAAACCCACAGAATATCATTTACAATCATTACTCACCTCGAACCGGTGAAATCTCTAGCTCGCGACGCCTTTGCCCCTCAAATCGGCCTCCACGCGCGTCGAATCTAACCAAAATCAGAGCAAATACATCACAATATGTTAAGGGAACAATACCCAATCGAAAACAATCGAAAAATAGCAAAGATCTCAAAACTAGAAAAAATCGAGCCTCGGGGCCATTTCTCAAAAAATTACAAAATTCATATCATCGGATCCCTTATCTCGCCACGAGTCTAGTTATCCAATTTCCATAACATTTCAACCCTCAAGTCCATGATTCTATCCAAGAGGGTTTTCTATACTTTTCCAACAAAATTCGCGGATTAAACACAAAACTAGTGATAGATTCAAGTTATACAACCAAAATTGAGTTAAGAATACTTACCTCATTGTTCTCTCCAAAAATCTCCCGAAAAATCGCCTTATCCGAGCTCCAAATCGTCAAAAATGGCAAATGGGACAAAGTTTGTACTTTATTCTGCTGCCCAGGGATTTGTTCTTCGCGTTCGTGGTCCTCCTCTCGCGTTCACGAAGAACAAAGTTCCAAAAATTCATTTTCCAAACTCTGCTCGGACAGCCTCTAGTGTAATGGTCATACCTTTTTACACACAACTCCAAATGACTATTATAATATTTTTCTGGAAACTAGATTCAAAGAGCTACACCTTTTGGTTTTGAATCATCTCCAAATTCATTGTAGATTGAGAGATACGAGCCTCCAACGTAAGACCTGCGCAACAGAATTGCCTCTTCTTCGCGAAGCGAAGAACAAAACCCCAGAAGCCAAATCCTTCTTCGAGAATGCGAGGGGACCCTTGCGAACGCGAAGAACAATACCAAATACCAGCTTCAGCCATTGTAAAACAGCTCGAAATGATCCGAAACCACCCCGAAATACACCCGAGACCCTCGGGACCTCAACCAAACACGCCAACATATCTCATAACATTATTCAAACTTGTTCCAACCTTCAGTATGCTCAAAACTACATTAAAACACCAAATTTACATCGGATTCAAGCCTAACAATTTCAAGACCTTCCAAATTCCATTTTTGATCAAAAACCCAACCAAACCACGTTTGAATGATATGAAATTTTGCAAACAAGTCCAAAATGACATAACGAGGCTACATCAACTCTCGGAATTCCATTCCGACCCTCGGATCAAAATCTCAGATATCAACCGGAATTTGCCAAAATACTAACTTCGCCAATTCAAGCATAATTCTACACCGGACCTCCAAAATCAATTTCGATTGCACTCCTAAGTCACAAATCATCCCCCGAAGCTAACCGAATCACCGGGAATCACATCCGAGCCCTATAACTCCTAAGTCAACATCCGGTTGACTTTTCCAACTTAAGTCTTCCTTAAAGAGACTAAGTATCTCATTTCTTATCAAAACCAATCCAAATCAACTCTAACACACCACATACCGATAACGAAACATGAAGAAGCATAAAATGGGGGAAACGGAGCAGTAACTCATGAGATGACAGGTCGGGTCATCGCATCCTCCCCAACTTAAACCAACGCTCGTCCTCGAGCGTACCCAGAGTTGTCCTAAAAGCCAACCAATAGCTGAATAACCTTACCAAGCATATACCAGAGGTAATCCCACATCACCCTATCTCATATAGGTCCGACAACACAATATAGCTGAAATTACCCAATCCGATCTAGCCCATAAATTATAGAACTACCTTTTCACTTCTGAAACCATCAATACGATCAAAACCTCACACATATACTTTGAATAGTCCCGAACCAGCTGTAATACCCATATTTGCAACCTCAGGTGAAGTCATATGATATACCACATAATCCAAGCACTCGATATGATAATTTGCATTCACAGTAGTTACCCACAACAACCAAATACCGATAGAAAACCTCTTATTTAGCTAAAGTCTCATTCCAACACTTTCATATACTACCAACGATAAATGAAACACGCAGCAAACCGTAACCATATCTCAGATCAACCATTCATGAAGCCACTTCCATTTTGACTAATACCACAGTAGATTTTCGAGCCGAACCTCGATATTATCCTTCCAACAAGCTGAAATCAAATCTGTTTGTATTCATTAATGACTCCAACAATCCCCTCGAATCCAACACACCACTCTAGTGATATGACACCTCAACACAGGCCTAAGCCATAACTTGCATAATACACGCACCAATGAGGAACGGTCTGAACATACTCAAATTATGACAAATGACTCAAACGAAAGAGCTGTACCTCAAGCTCATCAGTACCATTACAACACAAGGCTGAGACCCCGTCTTACATCATGGAAATAGGATACCTGAATCTACCCCGAAGGGTCATACCCCCGCGTGGCCTCGCCACAATGCGCGATTCTACCCAAATACAAACATGAAACACCTCAAGTCGCCATGCTCAAAAATCGACAGCCACGCATAATTTTATGTCTGAAACCAAAGCCATTCATTACACCCACGGTGAAACAAATAACATACGACACGTAACCCGATAGGCCGTAACCAATACTCCATTTACCAAGCCATACTCAATTACTCTTCCCGCTCGACTTTCTCTATGACTCCTCAATAGAACCGCACCACATGTGCCTATATCCAACCAATTATAACGCCTCAAAGTACAGAAAAACAACTCATAGATCTCCCCAGATCACTAACAAGTTCAATAATGATCGAATCAAACTATCCCTCAACAATATAACTCGGGACTAACCAAGCTAACTCAAGCTAAATACGTAGCCACATCGGCTTGCCAATGAACTCAATACCAAGAAGCCTGAATCTGCTCATTCCACTGCTATAACTCCTGCCAGAGCCGTACGATACGGTGCCTGGCACCAAATAAATACCGAAATCTACAGTCTCGCCCGGCGACATGCCTGGCGACATGCCCGGCCACAAGGAACGCATTCGAAAATTCCCTCAATACCGGAACTGAATAAATGGTAGAAACCTATACAGTGACATCCGCCACAAAGGCCCAATTGAGGAAAGAAATCCTTCCCAGCCATCCGCTGGTCTTTGGAATACAAACTACTCTGCTAGAACATAATTCGATGCACCTTGCCACGTAACCTGTGGCATTTTCCAACATAGCCCATAGCACAATAGTCTAGAATACCCAACACTGAGACACCCAGTCTACACCCCAATATCATATCCAAAATCTAATATACCAAGCAAAGAAAGATCCACTCGGGCCTCCAAATCCCAATAGCCGCTAACAGTACCAATACACATGATCCACAACCACTACATAGTCTGTACCTGAGAACTCCCAATCTCTAACTCCATATAACACACGAATCACTGTACCTAATCCCTAAATTATGCAGTATGAATACATATCACACCTTGAGTACCCAATCATTCCACGAAAGATATTCTAAAATTCCCCTGTGCCATCAGGCAAACTCAGATATCAGTAGTCGATCTAGCAAGAAAGTGCCGAAATACTACCGAAGTATCATCAGTCTAATCACATTACCTTTCTTCCGAGACATATACTCTCGTCAAATCACTTCCAATTAGCAGTACCATTTCCTTGATTACCTGAGGCTACCCGTTGCCTAAGAATTTTATGAACTTCTTTTCAGAACTGAACTGTAACTCATCTAGCCAAGACCTTCCGTCAATCCCATCTAGAAGAAGAATCATTACACATTTCATGCTTCGCATACCCATAGAAAATATATTCATCTCCAAACCACGGTAAAAACCCAACAAGGACTCTCACCCCCAATTCCATGTGCACAAGCTAAACTGCCAGGACTGAATCCTTCTACCCAAACCAAGCTAAGCAAGCTGCCAAAACTCAAGAGCATTGCTGCAAAATGCCTGTAAGGCTCATTACCTCGAACACATACGAAGAATTAATCATACCCTTACCATACCGACTCAGTCTACTATCAACCTATTCCATTTATCAAACTTCCCCTCTGATTCATCATCAACTTGATATTCCTCCTTGCTGTAGCACCACAATACCTCAGCCCAGGTTTACCACACGAGACCCGAACATAGGACCACACTGTCTAAGACCCATAGGCCACCGAATACCCTTTCAAATGTTCCCAGAAATACCATGTTCCAAAATATTTTACTTTGAAGAACTTGCTGCAAATCAGAATTCGTTACCATTACTTCCCAGATACCGATACATAGGATCCCATAATCAACATAAAAATACCACAAGTCTTGACCTTTTCCGATGAAAACACAGTCTCTACCCACGCACACAACCTTAAGACACCTGATTGTTACACGTAGAATCTTGAACACAATAAAACCATTCTCGAGAGTCATTTACTTCATATTCGAGCTGCAATTTACCTGATCAAACGGACATAACCATCCGTGCTTCATTAGCACTCTGAAACCGTAGGATATGATCTCATTCCAATACAAACAAACATCTTCCTTCTTTATACACTGAGCATTCTTTATCAATGAAAGCTCAATACGTCCTATTATTTTCACACATCTACGAAGCACCATATAACCTTTGTCAAAATTTTGCTCCACTCGTGCCATCCTCGGCTCAATTTCTGCAATTAGGACTGATCTGCCAGCATACCTCGAAACGGAACCACCATAGCACATGACCGTATGATCAGCTAATCAACAACAACCTCCCCAACTTGGCTCGAAGCTATATACCAGGACACATCAATAACCCATAATGCTTCTACTCTAATGATTCCACAATACCATAGTGATATTAAACTCAAATCGTTTACAAGTTTGTGAAAACACAAATCATCTAGTACTATAATCCTATACACTTCCCGCATCCATATCTACATCAGCTGAGTCCACTCTCTTAAGTGACCCAAATTGTCGAATTTCAACACGTACCCTTCAATTACACATGAGATCTTCTAACATACACATAAGGATCATACCACTTAAGAACACTCCGCATGAGATAATCCACCTACTTCACTCAATTTAGTACTTCAGTATACCTTCCACCATCATATACGTTACACAGTCATTAGTCTTCTTAATTCTGAACTCATATCGCCACATGTAATGCACTACCCTCCCCAACTAGGAGACACAAAAATATTCTTCACGTGCCCATATTCAGGCTACATATCGAATCACAATAGGAATCAAACACTTAACAGTTCATCTATTATCCAGCCGACTTCTTCGTCACTACCAAGTCATATAGAGACATCTTGCAGTACTAACATACTCATCCCATGGATATCCAACCGCCATTCCGGCTAATAGGGACAATATCGAACATATAAGTTCAAAATACTTGCTCACACAATCAACACCTCGGTGCTCAAACCATGGCAAAGATCCGGCCTCAAGTCCTCCAAACTGGCCCAACATCAAACTCACGGAGATCACATCTTGCCCCTTGATCAGGGAATCACAAGCCATCAAGGAATATCTGACGCTGAGCGCTCACGTGCGCATACAGACATGTGGAAGGAATTTCAAGAGTTATATCTCAAGCTGAATCAAGTACGCACGATAAGAATTCCAAGAAAGTGAAGTTTTCCTAAAGGTTCTGCAGCCTATCGAGGATAAATACAGACGTCTCCCTACTGATCCGTGAGACTCAACTAAACCCGCTCATGACTCGTGAGACCTAGTAACTTAGGCTCTAATACCAACTAGTCACGTCCCAATTCCCAAACCCGATCGTGATGGCGCCTCTCGCGAACGTCTCTTTCAAAATATTTAAACATAAAGGAACAACAAAAATATGACTTAATGATATTAATTAATGATATTTACAACCCAACACTACCCGACCGGGGTGTCACAAGTCACGAGCATCTAGAAGGGTTTTTGATACAACTACAAAGTCTGTAATACATAGAACAAAATTTGAAATCAAAGGAAGAAGTCTGATGCCACGAACGCTGGCGGTCACCTTGCTCAGCTATGATAGCAAATCCTCAACCAGCTCAAACCCGCTACCGGGTAAACCAATACCTGCATCTGCATGCGAGGTGTAGGGAGTAAAGTGAGTATTCCAACTGAGTGAGTACTCCAACTCAGTGAGTAATAAAAGTAAATAATAACTGAGCAGCAAGAAACCACGTAAAGCAAGCCATCATGCTATACAAAATAGTGTAACCTTTTGAGAAAATAGTAAAAACGTGAAATCTTTAGAAATATCTGCACTCAGTTTAAAACCTCTTTTGAAAATATCTTTTTCCAACAGTTAAGCAAATGAATGCGAAATAGATAGTGCAAGTACGCACAAAAGTCAGCCCCTCGGGCACATCACTCCATTAACAAATAACACCAGGGTATCAGGTAAGCAGTGCAAGAAGTAGCATAGAAGCCAATCAAATGCGAGTGCTGGAATGTCATGACAAATAAAACAAATAGGAACAAATTCATGAGTGCAATGCAATGCATATGACGGTAGACTCTGGTACCCACTGCGGCGTGCAGCCCGAATCATCCATATATTTAACGTCGACGGCGCTCACTGGGGATATTTACAGACTCCGTAGCGGCTCCTACAGTCCAAGCGCAAATAATCAAGCCATCTTGTGGCACCAACCAGGCCCTCAGCCTCAATATAAATACAATACTGCTGCGGTGCGCAGCCTGAACCATCCATATATCCAGAAATCACTACAACACTGCTGAGATGCACAGCTCGATCCATGCTCAGTCCAGAAATGCACATAAGCCACTTGAGCAATATAAAAATAATAGTTCTCAGCTCAAAACGTCAATAAAATATTATTTTAGTTTTCAAATCTTAGAAAAACGACTGAGTTTGCAAAAACAGTATTAAAACCTTGGACCGAGATCAAATAATACGCAAAGTAATGCGAAAACAGTGATATCAATCCCTGAAGGATTCGCATAGTTGGCACGAAGCCCAAACATGGCAATCAGCCCAAATTATGATGATAACAAGTAGTTTCAGTCAAATATATAGTAATTTCATCAATCGGAACAGACCAAATCACAATCCCCAACGGTTCTCTACCCCACGCTCGCTATCCGGCATTCAAGTCACCTCAATACAGCACTATGATGTGCAAATCCGGGGTTTGAAACCCTCAGGATATCATTTACAATCATTACTCACCTCGAACTGGTGAAATCTCTAGCTCGCGATGCCTTTTCCCCTCAAATCGGCCTCCACGCGTGTCGAATCTAACCAAAATAAGAGTGAATACATCACAATATGCTAAGGGAACAATACCCAATCGAAAACAATCAAAAAATAGCAAAGATCTCGAAACTAGCAAAACTCGAGCCCCGAGCCCACTTCTCGAAAAATTACAAAATTCACATCATCGGATTCCTTATCTCGCCACGAGTCTAACCATACAAAAATTATCCAATTTCCCTAAAATTTTGACCCTCAAGTCCATGATTCTATCCAAGAGGGTTTTCTATACTTTTCCAACAAAATTCGCGGATTAAACATCAAAACTAGTGATAGATTCAAGTTATACAACCAAAATTGAGTTACGAATACTTACCCCGTTGTTCTCTTCGAAAATCTCCCGAAAAATCGCCTTATTCGAGCTCCAAATCATCAAAAATGGCAAATGGGACGAAGTTTGGACTTTATTCTGCTGCCCAGGGATTTGTTCTTCGCGTTCGTAGTCCTCCTCTCGCGTTCGCGAAGAACAAAGTTCAAAAAATTCATTTTCCAAACTCTGCTCGGACAACCTCTAGTGTAATGGTCATAACTTTTTACACACAACTCCAGTATGTTGCTGGAAACTAGATTCAAAGAGCTACAACTTTTATTTTTGAATCATCTCCAAATTCATTGTAAATTGAGAGATAAGAGCCTCCAAAGTAAGACTTGCACAACAGAATTGCCTCTTCTTCGAGAACGCGTGGCTCTCTTCGCGAACGCGAAGAACTAAACCCCATAAGCCAAATCCTTCTTTGAGAACGCGAGGGGACCCTCGCGAACGCGAAGAACAATACCAGATATCAGCTTCAGCCATTGCAAAATAGCTCGAAATGATCCAAAACCACCCCTAAACACACCCGAGGCCCTCGAGACCTCAAATAAACACGACAACATATCCCATAACATTATTCAAACTTGTTCCAACCTTCGGAATGGTCAAAACAATATTAAAACACTAAATTTACATCGGATTTAAGCCTAACAATTTCAAGAACTTCCAAATTCCATTTTTGATCAAAAACCCAACCAAACCACGTCCGAATGACATGTAATTTTGCAGACAAGTCCAAAATGACATAACGAAGCTACATCAACTCTCAGAATTTTATTCCGACCCTCGGATCAAAATTTCACCTATCAACCGGAATTCACCAAAATACTAACTTCGCCAATTCAAGCATAATTCTACACCGGACCTCCAAAATCAATTTCGATCGCACTCCAAAGTCACAAATCATCCTCCGAAGCTAACCGAATCACCAGAAATCACATCCGAGCCCTATAACTCATAAGTAAACGTCTGGTTGACTTTTCCAACTTAAGTCTTCATTAAAGAGACTAAGTGTCTCATTTCTTATCAAAACCAATCCAAATCAACTCTAAACACCACATACCGATAACAAAATATGAAGAAGCATAAAATGGGGGAAACGGAGCGGTAACTCATGAGATGACGGGTCGGGTTGTCACATGATCCAATATATGAAGTAGGCAATTTCTTATTCACTCCTCCAAAATATACACTACTTTTCTTCACATTTGCTTCCAACCCATAAACCTTAGAAAACATGTGAAAACAAGCATAAAGCGCTTTCACAGACTCCATATCTCCTTTGCAAAATAATAGCAAATCATCTGCAAAGCTGAGTTATACTATGTTTAACTTAACACACTTTGGATGAAATTTGAAAAACTTGTTCTCCTTCAGTCCTTTTAACACTCTTGTGAAATATTCCATTACTAGAACAAACAAAAAAAGGGGACATAGGATCACCATGTCTCAGTCCCTTCTTTGCTGGAAAAGGCTTCATAGAATTACCATTTATAAGTATAGAATAGGAAACTGTAGTTACACATTTCATGATCCATATAATGAACACCTCTGGGAAACATAATTGATCCAGAATTTGCTCTAAGAAATACCACTCAACAGAGTCATATGACTTCTTCATATCAATCTTCAAACAACATATTTGAGTAATATTCTTCCTCGTGTAACCTTTTACTATCTCATAGCTTAGAATGATGTTATCTGAAATTATCCTCCCTGGAACAAAAGTTGATTGGCTATCATCAACCAAGTAGTCCATAACCTCTTAAAGCCTGTAGTTATGATTTTGGAGATGATTTTATAAATGGTAGTACAACATGATATTGGTATAAACATAGAAATTCTTGATGGATTCTGTACTTTAGGAACTAAGGTCACTGTAGTTCAATTGATTGGATGACACTTTTGATGTTCTAAAAAAATCCTGAACTGCCTCCACTACTTCATCCCCTATAATTGCCCATGTATTTTTAAAGAATAGTGAATTATACCTATCACACCCTGGGGCTTTGGAATCATCTATGCTTTGTAGTGCTTGGACAAACTGCTCCTTTGTCATAGGTTCTATCAGTTTTGCTTGTTGTGCTCTTGTTAGTATGCTTCCTTTCTTCATCACATCTGGTTCAATAGATGGAATCTCATCTGCAGTTGTTCCTAAGAGTTTTTGATAGAACTGAATGATTTTATGTTATATTTCTTCTTGATTCTGTGTATGCAAACCTGCTTGGGTGACTAGCTTTTTAATTTTCTTTTGAGCATTCCTGTTCTTTATAATAGCATGAAAGAAAGTTGAATTTGAATCCCCTAGCCTCAGCCATTGTATCCTTGACTTCTGTTTCAGTATACTCTCCTCAATTGTACTCCATTTTTCTAGCTTCTCTTTTAGATCCTTTTCATAATTCTTCAAAGCCTCTGAATGGTTTGGTTCTCTCATTTGCACCTGAATTCTCTGTAGCTACCCTCTTATGAGTGTAATCTACCCATAAATTGTGCTATATTCCTCTTTATGCAGTTGCTTCAGTACATTCTTTGGTCTTTTAAGCTTCAACCAGACTCTTTTCATTATTGATCCGTGCATGTTCATCTCCTATGTTGTTTTGACTATGCCTTCAAACTTCTTGTGCTCAGCTAGGTTTTTGAAAAATTTGAAAGGCTTTGGATAATTCTGTTGTTCCTGCTCAAAACAAAGACACAAAGGTGTATGGTCATAAAATAAAGGGTCCTGCACCACCACCTCCAATTGCCTCATACTCATCATCCATCCATCATTTACTAGTGCTTTATCTATTTTGCTATGGACATGACTATTTGTCCATGTAAAATCCCTCCCAACATATCTGAGTTTTGTCATTCCTGTGTTGTCTAATAAATCATTGAAATCCCTTATCTCTGCTTCTATAACGGGATTCCCATTGTACCTTTCTTCCCAACTTTGTTTTGCATTATAATTTCCCATTGCAATCCAAGGTCCCTTTAGCTCCCTATGCAACTGTGTTAACTCCTCCCACATGTTCTTCCTTTGTTCAATAGTATGCAAATCATATATTGCTGAGAGCCAAAATTCTTCCTTGCTCTCCATTAATATAATCTTCCCGAATCCAATACTATGATGTATAAACTCCACTACTCCTGAATCCCATACCACCCATATTCTTTCTTTAGTACTAGCTACATAGTTATCATTCCATTTCTAGTTCTTTGCAATTTTTTGTATGATTTTCCTTGCCATATGTTGCTTCACGTTGTGCTCAATAATAGCTATTAAGCCTACCTTATTGTCTTTAATATATTTTTTTTATTTCTTTTTGCTTACATACTTTATTCAATCCTCTAACATCCCATGCTACTATCTTCATCTAGGTATGAATGGATCATTAGTCTCTTGCATCACATCCCATCTGTTCTTACTACTAGACCACAAACTTATTAGTATTGAGTTTGAAGGATCTGGTGCACTACTTCCATTTGCTATACTTATCCCCTCATATTTTGAGTTCTTAGCTATAGATTTACTCTTCATTGTCTGCCAGCCTTCATCATCCTCCTAACTTTGTGGTGAAAATGCTTTCTGTGTCTACTCTATTCCTTTTTGTTTGCCATCCTGCTTTAGAACTTGTGGAGCAGCTTCTTTGTCCTGCTTCTCTTCAAAATTGTTGTGGCTTTTGATCTCTTCCTCTTTGCTTTGCTTCTTCCTTCTGTAGTTCTTGGCAAGCATTTCCCAATTGAAGACATTTAGTGCAATACTGGGGCATCCAATCATACCAAACATTCTGGCCAAACTCCCTGCCATTGGGATCGTCTACCATAATCTGTTTTGGAAGTGGCTTAGTCACATCCATTTCCACTAGAATTCGAGCATATGAAATACGTTTAACTCTAGTAGTACATGCATCTGCATATATAGGTATTCCCAGAGTACTCCTAATTCTACTCAATTAATCATCCTCCCAGCAATTAAGTGGTAGCTTAGGCAATTGAATCCATATATAATGGTATAATTTTCAATACCTCATTTGCAAAATCAAAAGTCGCAGTCCTCACTTTAACAACCACATGCTTGCTATTCATCATGTATGGCCCTGAATAGAGAACAACATCTCTATCCTCTATTGTGTCAGATTTAACTACAAAATACCCATCATTATAAAGGTATATTGATGGTTTTGCAGCAAAGGTCCAGTGGAATGAGACAAATCTTCAAACACATCAATAGTAGGAGTTTCACTCACTACATACACAATCGCAACCATTCTCTATTTTTTAGTAGCTCGCTCCACAACCTCTTTGTCTAATTTAGCTACTTTAACTCCATTCTTAATTGTAGGAGCAATATACTATAAATTCATACCTCGAGTTGCCATGTTATTCTCAGCAAATAAACTCTTCCATTTCATCATTGCATTTTCCAAAGCAGGGATCTCCAATTTCCTTTGAGCATCAGTATCTCCCATACCTTTTCCAGCTTCACTCTTCTTAGATTCATCAATTACAGTAGTAGCACTCTTGTTAGGTTTCGATTGAGATGAATTTGAACCTCCTGCAATCAACGGTGGTATTTTAGCTCCTTTTGGTTAAGCTGGCCACTGTTCCATTGGTTTTCTTAGCTTCTTCATCTAATTTCTCAGTTAGTTCTCTATCTACTTCCTTCGCTGCTAAATCTCTCAGATCCATGGTAATTGCATGTCGTCGAGGCCAGCCTCGCAGCATTTCTGATGGAATTGGCACAAAATAGCAAAGTCACACTATCCTAAGCCGAGAAAATGCATGAAACAAAAAAATTATAATTCTGCTTCTCATAATTTTATTTATTATTTTATTGTCAATAATATTTTATTTTAATTTATGGCTAATCTAGAAATTTTTGAGATTTTTTCCTTCCTATACCATATATGAAACTTTATTACCAAAAATGTGCACAGTTTCTAATTTACCCGCCCTATCCACATTTTTCTTACAAGTATTATACCATTCATTAAATACTAATTATTAGTAGTTGAATCTTCCTAATTATGTGTGTGCTAAAATTCAGGAACATAATCTTCTAATTGATTTAGCCACAAATCAAATCTGTTCAAACACTCAATTCGTCGAAATAAATCGCCTAATTAAGATCATCTTATTCATTTTGTTAATGATATATTATGGTGGTTTGCACTTTAGCCAGATGTTGCAAATGTAGAGGACTAGAAGTGGTTTCGGGAGTGTCATTATTACAAATTTAAATTTTATTATATATGTACTAGTAGTAGTATTTTCGTCTCATTCTACGTGAAGATTTTAATTAGGGCACGAAGTTAAGGAAATTTAAAAAGACTTTTGACGTATAAATGTAATACTATATGTAAAGTTATACAAGCGCCATATTAAATGAGTGGTAGTGAGAGTCCTAGTAAGTTATATATATCATTAAAGGAAAAAATGGGAATGTTAAAACTAAATAATTTTTTTAAAAAGATATTTTCCACCATTGACAGCCATTAAAAAGCTTGAAAACTTTGAATTCAAATTTGGGTTTTTAAAAATCATTATTTGTTTGGATTGGGTGTTGTTGAAAATAATCGGGAATATAGTTTGGAGTTTGTATCTCAATTTTGAGGGGTTTTGGTGAAGATTAGACTTGGTTTTGACTGAATTTCAGATTGAAGAAGAAGACATATTGCAAAAATTGTAGATAAATTGTAGATGATTTGTATTCTGATTGTAGATGCTTTATTTTCTTTTTTCACAAATAAAAAACGTCTAAAACTTCTACAAATCTTCTGAAAAACGCAATTATGTCAAAAATTATAATTATGCTACAATTGAATGGGAATTGTGATATAACAATTTAATGTACCCAGTTTGTAGATATTTTATAGATAAATTATAGATTATTTGTATTCTAATTGTAGATGCTTTGTTTTCTATTTTCACAAATAAAAAATGACTAAAACTTCTACAAATCTTCTGCAAAAAAACGCAATTATGTCGAAAAGCCCAATTAAACTACAATCGAATGGGAATTGGGATATTAAAATTTAAAATACATAGTTTGTAGATATTTTGTAGATGAATTGTAGATTATTTGTATTCCAATTGTAGATGCATTATTTTCTATTTTCACAAATCTAAAACGATTAAAACTTCTACAAAATCTTCTGCAAAAAATACAATTATGTCGAAATACCAATTAAGCTACAATTGAATGAGAATTGAAATATTAAAATTTGTGTATAATTCTGCACCGAAAAAATGATAGCTCCTAATCAGAATGTAATAGTGCAGGAACATTCAGAAGGCAGTCCTGAAAATGTGAAGGCATTGTTGATACCCAATTTTTTTCTAATTATTTTTTTATACCCAAAATACTTTCAAAATAACATATATGTATATATATAAGCACACCCCAAGAGTTTTGCACTTTTCCAAATTGCTAATGATTTTTAAACCGATTTATCGTCTATTTTAACACTACAAAATTCAGTAATTACTTCCAAAACTATCATTTTGGTGAATAGCTTCTTTTATTCTCATATTTATCCAAATATAATAAAGGTGATTTTTGCATATTTTTACGAATTTATTTGGTATTTTTAAAGCTAAATAACATACAATTGCAATTATAGCATATATTACGATTAATGGCATTTTACAATTATAAAATTATTCCCAGTATTTTTAGATTTTTATATATTATTAATTAGTTCAGTGCTTTTAATTTATTTTTAAAGTCATTTTAACTATTTTTTATAAATTAAAGGGAAAAAGTGGCTATTTAAAATCTGGCCTCATTTTATTTCAATTATAGCCAAAATTGATTCCCCTAATTGACAATTTCAAACACAATTTTGGACCAGCCTAATTTTATTTAACCCAACCTTTAACCCATTTAAAATTACCTGACCCAAACCCGTTTAAATCCAGGCCGTTGATTAATCTGATCAACGGCCACGATTTCCCCTTTCCCTTTTTAATCCGCCCACACCCCTAACCCTAAATCATTTCGTTCTATCAGCTGCCCTCAAATTCCCTCTCCTCTCTGATTCTCTCTAAGATCTAAACCTAACCCTAGCTGACTCCCTCCGGCTACCACCTAAAGCTGCCTGAATCCATGGCTTCCAAAGCCATTGAAGGCCCATGCTTGCCTCGAATGGCACCTGCATGCCTGTTTCCTGAAGAATCGAGGCCAGACCTCGAGGATCTGCACTCAGACCTTCACTAATTCAAAGATCTCGTCCATCTCCGACCTTGCTCCGACCAGCCATGGTTGATTAAGCTTGGTTTTGGATGTTTCCTGCTTAGATCGTGATTTTTCAAGCCTTCTCACTTCTAGGGTTCTTCTGAAACCCTAGTGTAACGACCTGGTTAGTCGTTCTAAGATTTGTAGCCCCTTTTCTCTCATTTCTATTTTTGTATTGTGTTATTCTGCTGTGTTGAGTTGTATCAAGTTGGTAGGTTTGGGTTTGGAGTAGTTTTGGAGTGAAATGATCATTTAGTCTCTTAGTTAGCAAGCTAAGTTAGAAAAGTCAACTGGAAGTTGACTTATGAGAAAATGAAATCGGATCTGAATTTTATGATTTGGTTAGCTTCGTTGGGTGATTTTAGACTTAAGAATGCGTCAGAAATATAATTTTGAGGTCCGTGGTAGAATTAGGCTTGAATTGGCGAAAGTTAGAATTTTTTAGGCTTGAATTCGAGGTTGATTTGGTGTTTTGGCATTGTTTTGGGTGTTCCGAAGGTTCGAGTAAGTTCGAGTAGTGATATATGACTTGTTGGAATTATTGGTTGAGGTCCCGAGGGCCTCGTGTGAGTTTTGAATAGGTTTGGGTTGTGTTGCGCTCGTTTTTCTTATGTTTCGACGTTGTTTCTTCAAGTATAAATGATATCATATTGAACAAAT
>MU687744.1:6372-19410 GCA_026770625.1 Nicotiana glauca | reverse complement strand
GACCTTGTTACTCCTTTTATCATTTCTTCTTTTGGACAGTTAGACACTTTATATATCTTAGTTTATAGTTTTATACGCTCATGACTTAGTGACACCCCGATGTTTGGGACTCATTTTCGTATTTTATATTATTTATATTTAGAGTTGGTTTAGTTTATCAGGAATTAAATTATTAAAAATATTTTATTAAATTCTTATAATCAAATTCGTAGTAATATTTTGGGAATAGGCTTGCCTTGTAACACGATAGGCGCCATCACGACCAAGGTTAAATTTTGGGTCGTGACACCTAGAACTTTCGAGGTTCTTCTGATTATTTTAGATCCGTTGAAGATCTGTGTTCTCCTTGAACTTTCGAGCATTTTTTCGAGATTTCCTTCAAAACTTTATTTTCAAAACCTTTATCTTTTCCGATTTCGGGTTTGTTAAATTATTTCAAAGCTTTTCTGATTTCTTTAAACATGTTCTATTTCTTATGTTATTCTTTGTTGTATTTCTTATGTTGTACTTCTACTATGTTTTATGTGCTTTCATTCTACTGTGACCTTTTATGATATTCTAGAACTTGCATGTCAGGGATCTTGGTTTCTTTTGAGGTTTCTGAATGTTTCTTCTGAGCTTATTTGCTATGTGTTTTGTTCGGTTCTCATCTCTAGATTGGTTTGATCTCGAAGCCCTGATTCTTGCAGACCTATTTGGGTCCCTGAAAAAAAAAACTGTTTCATCTGCTTGAACTTGTTTGATTGGGTTCAAGATCCTTCTTGTTTTAACTTCTGCTCCTTATGCGATTTGGTTTCTTGCAATCCTTGAACTAAGCTATATCCTCTAGAAGGGTTGTTTGCTTCACCCTTTAGCATGCTTTTGGCCCTCTTTTTGACTATCATTTCTCTTTGCCGTGATTTAACCTCAAATGCATGATGTTGTGCACTCTTTATATACGCTGGTTGTCCCTCTAAAATAACATTCAATCTTAGACTAATTTCAGGCTTCCTTGTGTAAGGTCGATTGATTCTTTCCTTGACTAATTTGAGAACTTTTATTAGCCTTTCGAATCCCCTATTTCTGTCTGGGTTCATTGTTGATTTTTGAATCCTTGGTTCCCTGATTTACTATGTATTAACTGATTCACCGTGTTCTTGCCTTATTTAAGCAGACCGTGTATTTCAAAATTTTCTTTCCTTAATTAAAACCCTATGTATTTACCCCTTATTTGTATGTTATGCACAATATGTTTACTTGATCTCCTTCCTTAAATAACTCTTGCCCTTTACCGTTCAAATTTGAATTCCTCAATTAAAGGGATCTTCTGCTACTGATTGATTCATGATTATTTTCTTACCTTGTTCCCTGCCTGATTTCAAAACTATAAATACTCTACTCCCTTCTCTTTGAACACATGAACACAGAACACAATCTGAGTTCACAAGTCACTCTCACTTAAAAAAACTCTCTCTTTTACTTGTGCTGTTGTGGACTTTATTTGCTGTACATTCTCCTTTACTCTTTTGCTTCTTTACTGGTATGTCTCAGTTAGTTTACATGCTTCCACCACAATATGTTTTATTTCTGTTCACTTCTGTCCAATTCTTTAGTTGACATTTGCTGCTAGTATATTGTAACATGTTCCCCCTTTCCTTTGTAATTTAGTATTCTGTATCCTGTCAGTTGCTTGTCATGAATTTGATACTTTATGAATCCCAAACCCTCATACCCCTTTATATGTGAGTTATAGTTCAGGGCATGACAACACTCTAATATTGTTGTCCATGATTCTGGATTGGATTCTTTGAATCCCAAACTCAATCAGTTCCCCTTCCCTTTCCCTCCTTTATGTGTTTTTGAGCTTTAGACTTGGGTCTGGCAGTGTCCCAATCACTGTCTAGACCCTAGAATGACCTTCAAGGGTCTGCTCTTGATGTGTTTGACCAAGCAGGTGATCAGGGGTGTGCCAGCCTACTTTGTGGCTAGGTATGTCCACCACCTTGTCATGGCTCCCCAATTCCCCTTTCACTTTGCACTTACTCCTTGCTATTAAGTTCTGCCCCTCTCTTGCAAGCCATGCTTTGGGACCCCCGAGCTCCCTCTGAACTTGGATGCCTGAGATCTGGCTCTTCCACACTATACTGTTTCTATTCTAATGGTATCTTGGGTGTAAGCAATGCCGGGAATCCCTGAGATTCCTTGGAACTTTGAAACACCCTGGATAAAGAGAAGGCTTTGGAAATCTGGATCCCAGAAGTGGCTCAATCGCATATTGTTAAATATTAAGGTTGAATTAGGCTGCTCGGATCTAGCTGTTAGCTTTTGATGTACTTTTAATTTCCAGTTTGATTTATTGAGCTGTAATAATTTGTAATAAACTCATGGGAATTTAGTAGAAAAATGGGATGGGGTTTATTTTATGCACAAAGGGTAGATACCATGCCTATAGCGGTTAGTTTCTGATTCCTCCTCAAATACACATATAGAGATCATGTCTATAGGCTCTTGCATTTCTGCATATACAAATGTCATTAGGCAAGCAGTTTGTAGGTTTAATAATAAGGTTGCATATAGACATCATATGCATAAGAATTCTATTAAGGTCTGAAAAGGTATTAAAATCAATAAACGTATAAAAAGCATGCCTATAGGAAATCTCGATTTTTAACAGCCTCATTCGTTTTAAAACAGTATCAATTGTTGGAACTCGTATCTATTTTACTAAAACTGGTAATTTTCTACCTGTTTTCTAAAACCTGCTAAAATTAGTAAACCTTTTCTATAATCAATCTGCACTTTCCTGAAACTCGTAAACCTTTTAATCAGTCTGCATCTTTTCTGAAACAACTGATAACTCTTTTTCTAAAATCAATTTGCATCTTGTCTGAAATTCATTTCTTTCTGTCAAACTAGTAACTCTTTCGCACCTTTTTCCTGAAATCAGTAGATCCTCTGCCTAGTTTCTTTTTATTCAACACATAGACAAAAGGTTGGTTAACTAATCATTGGGTCAGTCTTTGACAACTGTATCCGAGTTGCCTAATGCAGACTTTCTGTCTAAATATATGTGTTGAACCGGTCCACTCACTGCTTAACTTTAATTTAAGACCAAATCAGTATTTGTCAAGGCATGTTAAACTATATGCTTATTTGATTTCTGGGGTTTATTTGAGCTTTATTTGCTTGTTTATTCTTCCCTTTATTTGATGCTTGTTTTGAATATCGCGTTAGAATTTTATCCTTTAAACTCCACAAATGCCTCCATCCCTTTCTTTCCCTTTAGGATCAGAAGTCCTAATAGCCCGGGTCTGATAGGATTGGGACGGGTAGTAGCATGCGATAAGTAAACGATATCGTTTTGCGCTTTAATACCTTAACGTGATGGGAAGGGTAGACATGGAGATGACGATTACACGACAACACTATGTGTACAGTTGGGTACCAGTGTTGTGCAAATGATCCATGTAATGTATAAACCTAGGACTCTCCTCTCCTTTTATTATTTTTTCAGAACTTTAAAAGTTGCAGCACTTTCAACTTTTGTTTTCTCACACGATTTTTTTGTTTGCACTAATTGCTAGACTTCTTCCCTCTACTTGCACATTTCTTTATAACCAAACTACTCCCTTCCCGAATTTCAGCACTCCTTTTAACCCTTTTATGCTTCTTACTTTGTATTTGCAATACTTGTTAGTCTATTCGCATTTGCATTCAAAGTCACAATTGTAGCATGGTCGGGAACCACACTAGTGGATCTTGAGGGGTGTCTAACACCTTCCCCTCAAGAAAATTTCAAGCCCTTACCCAAAAATCTGGTCTGCATCTTTAATTCTTCTAAAAGTGTCCTAATGCACTATAATCATTAGGTGGCGACTCCCCGAACTCCAAAATCCCAATTCCCAAATGGGATAAGAGTTGTCTTCCCGAATGTCGTGAACCCGATTTTGCTTTAGGAAAAAATGGGGCATCGACAGCATGGCGACTCTGCTGGGGAATCTTTAGGCTTTTACCATTGCATGCTATATGTGACTTTACCGCTTTCTTTATTGCTTTTGTGTAATGCCTTTATGTGAAACTGACTTGTTTCTTTTGTTTCTTTTTCTTTAATTACTTTCACTTACCGCTTTTCCATCAATACTGTTGTAATTTTTGAGCAATCATTGTAAAATTTATTGTATGTTTATTGTATGAACGTGAAAATACATGTCAATATGTTTCATTCTTGTAAATGCATTTTCAAACATCATATTCCACTCGTGCCAAACAAATACTATAGCAACGCTTATAATGAGTGGTTGCACGCTTCCAATACTATCACCCCTTAAATTTGGCAAAGGCATATTTGCGGTAAAACCAGTCAATCAGCGGTGCAGTCTACGATTCCGTGCCTTTCCCTCTCTTGAGTTGTCCGCTCAAGGGTACCTTGTTTAATACCCCAATAGAAACCTTATTACATTTAAATTGTACATACATCATGGTCAAACCTAGCTGAGTCAGTTATGTAGTCCAAATAATGACTCATTAAGATAGCCTTGTCCAAAGTCCATTGGGTTTCCTTGAAACCCAAACAGACGCCTCCATGTTCTGTGCATTTATTTTGAAAACTTACGTGCTTGCTATGCTAATTATTGATTTAAATAGTCGGGTCTGGTGGGGGTAAGGGACTAACACTCTGTTTTGCAGAAAATGAGGCACGAGATCCCCAAATTTGGCATGGTAAACAACATTCATCTGAGGCTGCTGAACTAGTGGAACGACCTCCATTCTAGTGATCAAACACTCGCCCGCAAGTACTTAGGGAATCTTCCTTCTCTCCTAGAGATTCAACCTAACAACATAATCATAGAGGCTGTAACATTATTCTGGGATAGTGACAAGTCTGTGTTTTGCTTTGGTGATCTTGAAATAACTCCTTTACTTAAAGCGATAGGGGGTTTAGCCGGAATTCCTTAGGAGACTCCGGGTTTGCTTATGCTAGAAAATCGCAAAGGAAGGGGTTTCCTTAAGATGATGGGACTGAAGAAAAACCCAGACTTATTTTTTTTAAAAGACTCCTACATCCCGTTTGACTATCTATACGAGATTTACGGCCGTAGCAAGTCATACCGCACCTATTCAGATGAATTTGCTATCACCTCATTGGGGGCATGTCCATAGAAGGGTCTTTGTCTTCATGTTTTGCTTTTTGGGGATGATCATGTTCCCTATGAAGAAGGCTACCGTGCCTTGAACAAGTGTCAACAACAAGGCAGTCATTTTGAGGGTTGCAACTTATTGCTTCAGCTTTGGCTCATGGAACACCTCCAGAAAGGAGAATACCGACAAGAGATCCTACGCAGAGATTGGGATGATCATATCGCCTTTCACCAGCCAAGGCGTATTAATTATATGCCTAAATTGTTCGCTCAGTCGGAGGACGCTAGAGGATGGGTAGAATTGTTCGAAAATCTGAAAGAAGACCAGGTGCAATGGATGTTTGAGTGGTTCCCCACGGATGAATTCATTGTTCGATCCCAAGATGCTCCATTTCTCATACTGATTGGTTTGAGAGGTACTTATCCCTACGTTCCTCTTCGAGCCATGAGGCAAGCTGGAAGAAAACAAATCATACTAAGGGTCGATAAAATGAGTCACCTCAGGGCCGATTTCTAGGACGACGATAGCCCTCACAAGTGCCAAGCTCAGCATTTGTGGCATTACAAAATCGTTTTGGGGAAAGAATCCATTGAGCCAGGCAGGTATCACGCCGATTATGTGCCGCACTACTCGGGTTGGTTAGAAGACCATAGCAGGGGTCAGCCGGGATTCGTTCGAGGTCACATAATTATTGACGAGCATGCTGAAGCACAGGTTAAGTATAATCAACTGCGCAAGAGAATTAGAGAGTGTGAAAGTGAGCATCGGGAAATACAAGAAGCCCATTAGAAATTGATCGAGGAGTGGAAAGAAATGGCTGTCAGCACCAACAACCGGCTAGGGTATTTGGAGCGGGTTCTAGTAGAGCTGGAAGGAAAGTTCATTAAGAGGATCGAAGATTGCCAAAATGTTGAAGGAAATGCAGGCGGACATCTGGCCTGAGCCTACTTGCTGCTAGGACTATGCAAGTTGGTGGAGTTGTTCGAGGGAGACAAAGATGCCAAATCTGGGGAAGGTCCTTCTGGGACCAAGTAGGAGTCCTTTATTTTGCCTTAATGATGTAATAAGGCCAATGGCCACTAGTGACATTTACTTTCTGTCATTTAGCGTCGTTTTGGATTCGTCTTATTTTTATCAATAAAATGAGGCATTTAGCATTATAAGTTCTTCAAAACTATTTTTCGCTAGGCCTACCTCGGGCACAACGAGGCACCAAAATTAGGACGCGATTTATATTTTTCCACACAACGTGTTTAAATACTGCAATATTTTTTTCTCATGACCCGCACTAACTTGTTACCTTTTTATTTTTCTTTTATTTTTTATTCCCCACCCTAAAGGTTAGTTCATGCATTCTGGCACCATCAGCATATTCCACAAGATCCAAGGGCCATCCACCTCCTCCTCCTCCAAGTCCCGTCTGAAACAAAAACAAAGGTAAAATGGGAGATACAAGCGCCAGAAATGAGATTGAGATTCCTCAGGGTACCCCGGTTGCTAAGGAAATTGCTATGCAATTAGAGCAAAAGCTGTTGAAATTTCGAGAAGAACTGGATCAGGTTTCGAATTTGGCAAACCTGTCATTTTCCCTCACCGCTCCTGATGTCAACACCCAGCATCCCGCACCTCCACAAAATACCCCACAAACACAGATACAACCCACTCATATCCAGTACTGCAACACATGCCACATTCCAAATAACACTCCACTACTCATTCCCGAGCAAACGACCATCTCCACAACACTCCTATTTACGTGGATACTGTACCCCACTACACCCAACCAATCTCAAATGCACCTGAGTCTGATGACAAGGACTCCCTTATCAGGAACTTAGCGGTAGAACTCAAGAAGTTAACTAGCCGAGTTCAGGGCGTGGAAGGTAACAAAGGTATTGAAAGGCTGAATTATGAATACCTATGCATTCAGCCAGATGTTGAACTTCCGAAGGGGTAAAAACCTCCCAAGTTCGAAATGTTTGATTGAACAGGAGATCCCAGAGTCCACCTGAGAACCTATTGCGATAAGCTAGTTGGGGTTGGAAGAGATGAGAAGATCCATATGAAGCTCTTCATGAGGAGCCTGAAGGGAGATGCACTATCTTGGTACATCAGTCAGGACCCCAAGAAATGGACAAGTTGGGTAGGTATGGCATCGGATTTCATGGATAGATTTCGATTCAATACAGAGAATGCACCGGATGTATTCTATATACAGAATTTGAAGAAGAATCCTACCGAAACATTCTGCAAGTATGCCACTCGTTGGAGGTCAGAAGCTGCAAAGGTCAGGCCGGCCCTAGAAGAGGAGCAAATGAATAGATTCTTTGTCCGGGCTCAGGATCCCTAATATTACGAGAGGTTGATGCTGATCGAGGGTTAGAAGTTCTCCGATATCATCAAACTTGGAGAAAGAATCGAAGAGGGCATTAAGAATGGTATGGTTACAAATCTTGAAGCCCTGCAAGCCACCAATAAGGCTTTGCAGACTAGTGGCACGTCCAAAATGAAGGATGTAAGTGCCGTGATAGTCGCACAGGGAGCCAAATCACCACCAAAATACCACACTTATCCATCATTTCTACTTACATATCAGCCCATCTCGAATTACCAAGCACTCGCACCCTCCTATCCACCTCCCATTTACCAATCCTCTCTACCTCTCATATATCAACCCACCTCACCCAGATACTCTCAACCAGCACCTGTTTACCAAGCTTATAATGCTCAACCCTCTCACTACCAATCACCACCCACCCGTCAAAATTTTCCAAGACCCAGACCAAATTTTGACCGCAAACCTCCCAGACAATACACAGCCATCGCTGAACCAATTGACCAGCTATATAAAAGACTTAAAGCTACTGGTTATGTCACTCCTATCCCAACCAAAGCTCCAGAAAATCCCTCCCAATGGGTCAACCCCAACAAGACCTGTGCGTACACTCCGGCATGAAGGGATACACCTTTGATGAGTCTCGTTCGTTGAAAGACAAGATTCAGACCCTGATCGACAATAAGGTCATTGTAGCAAAAGATACTGCTCTTAATGTTCGTAGTAACCCCCTGCCTGACCACAAAGGTGGAGACATTTATATGATTGAGATCGAGGATGATTGGGACCCTAAAGGGTCAATAGGTTTTGTTACTGAAGGGGATGAACCAAAGAAACCAGCGGTTACCCTTAACCCAATTGTTGTGAAGAATCAGCCCTCCAGGGACGATGAAGTAAATATGTCTATACCTCTCGAATTTGAAGTGCATCCCTCTGCAAAGGTGCCTGGACCAATCGAGGTTGAATTTGGAGTTCCAAAGGCACCTGCACCCTTTGAAGTTGCTATGTTACCACCAAGGGTGCCTATTCCAGTTGCAATGACTAATATATCACCATTCCACTCAAATGCCATACCATGGGATTACACTGCCGAAGCCAGAAGGAAAGGAAAGACCAAGACAGGAGAAACAATTGCAGCACAAGGAATGACTAGAACAGGAAGGGTGTACACTCTAGAGCACCTAGCTGAGTCCAGTAAGCAAGCACCAGGACGGCCTATTGAAACAGGACCCGACGATCTTTGGAGGAAAGTACAGGCTAAGGAGTATTCGGTCGCTAAACAATTGAACAAAATACCAGCACAGATATCTATCCTGGCTCTTCTGCAGAATTCAGACACTCATAGGAACGCCTTAATGAAGATACTGAGCGAAGCCTATGTGCCCAGCAATATAACCGGGGGTGAAATGGTGAATATGGTGGGGCAAGTGCTGGAGAGCCACAAAATAACCTTCCATGAAGATGAGTTGCCGCCGGAAGGATTAAGCCAAAACAAGTCACTACACATCACCGTGCAATGCGAGGATTATTTCATCACTAGAGTCCTAATCGATGGAGGATCCAGCCTCAATATATGTCCACTTATAACCCTCAGTACTTTGGGAAAAGACCTACATGAGATCAAAGATGGGGCTATCAATGTCAAGGCCTTCGATGGGTCCTAGAGATCTACTATTGGAGAAATCATCCTATGCTTGCAAATGGGACCAACATGGTTCGACGTCGACTTTCAAGTGATAGATGTCTCGGCATCCTACAACTTGCTGTTGGGATGCCCCTGGATCCACGCTGCTGTAGCCGTAGCATCGACCCTGCATCAAGCGGTAAAGTTTGAATGGAATCACCAAGAAGTGATCATTTATGGCGATGGTAGTAATCCCATATATAGTCTCCAGACTATCCCAATGATCGGGGGCATAAGGAGAATAGGCGGAGAAACATACCACCACATCGAAAGGGTCAACGCTGTAGATAAGGATAAGTGTGGGACAATAAGATCGAAAGTATCCTGAATTGGTGTGGGTACGAGCCTGGAAAGGGACTCAGTAAAAATCTTCAGGGGATCACTAAGCCCGTCAAACTGAAGAAGCATGGCACTACCTTTGGCTTAGGGTACAGCTACACCTGGGAGGAATTCCAGAACTGGTCGCCACCATGGCGCAGCCCCTACTATCCATTGGAGTTTCTGATACCTAGCCTGGAGTAGATCTTCCAGCTGACAGATACTATATTTGGGTCAGAAGAAGATGAAGCGTTGGCATCCATGAAGAATTTGTTCCTGGAGGATGATGATATGGACTGTTGTGTTCTTTTTGAGGAGGAAGGGGAGGAAGGCCCTGCCATACAAGCTCTGAACAGGGGAGACCACCTCAGCAATTGGTCAATTAGGACCGTCAGGGCCCGGAAGGCTTCGGGGCAGCAAGGCTAAACAAAAGCACCATGCATCTCATCTTTTTAGCTTACTTTACTAGTTAATTTTTCTTTCCGCATTGTCTTTTATTTCGAAAAGAGCTCCGATGTTTCAAACAATTATGGATTTAATCAAAGCATTTCAGTTTATCATATATATCTCGCTTATTATTTCTCTACCATTTACTTTATTTTATATAGCATTACTATTACTTATCTTGACGATAAACCAACGACTGTGATTTGCAACGAAACAACGCAACAAAAGGACATAGGCTCAGAATAAAATGAGATACCTAAAGAGGTTTTCAGAGAGATTAAGAATTTTGAAAATAGACCTAAGTCCAACCTGGAAGAAACTGAGGCCATTAATTTGGGAGATACGGAAAATGTCAAAGAAACTCACATCAGCGTTCACTTGTCGCTAGAAGAAAGAATATACGGAATTCTTAAAAGAATATGAGGACATATTCGCCTGGTAGTACGATGATATGACTGGTCTTAGCACGGCCATTGTAGCTCATAAGTTGCCAACAGATCCAGCCTGTCCACCGGTAAAGCAGAAGCTCAGAAAATTCAAGACCGACATGAGTTTGAAAATCAAAGAAGAGGTTACTAAGCAAGTCAAAGCTAAGGTTCTCAAAGTGGTAGAGTATCTAACATGGTTAACCAACATCGTGCCGGTACCAAAGAAGGACGGGAAGGTTAGAATCTGTGTTGACTATCAGGATCTCAACCGGGCCAGTCCCAAAGATGACTTCCCCTTGCCGAACATACACATTCTTATCGACAATTGTGCCAATCATGAGCTGCAGTCTTTTGTTGATTGTTTTGCTGGATATCATCAGATATGAATGGACGAGGAAGATGCAGAGAAAACATATTTCATCACGCCGTGGGGAATGTATTGTTACAAAATGATGCCATTTGGGTTCGAGGTATATGTGGATGACGTCATCATCAAATCCAATAAAGCCACTAATCATATGGAAGATCTGAGAAAGTTCTTCAACAGGCTGAGAAGGTATAATTTGAAACTGAATCGCGCCAAATGTGCATTCGGGGTTCCTGCCAAAAAACTACTGGGTTTCATCGTGAGCCGTCGAGGGATAGAATTTGTAATGACCCGGCCGGTCGTTTTAGGAATTGACACCCCAATTCCCCAATAAATACTTATCCTAAGTTCATTTCTGCTATTTTGGTTTGCCGGGACATTCAGTATTAGGTTTCGGAGTGTTTTGGGACACTTAGTCCCTAAATGAGAGCTTAAGAGTTGAAAAATGGTCCGTATTCGGAGCAGTGTGAAGACAACCTCAGAATAGAGATCAGATGGTTCTGTTAGCTCCGTTAGGTGATTTCGGGGTTGGGAGCGTGTTCGGAATGTTATTTGGAGGTCCGTAGCTCTTTTAGGCTTAAAATGCCGAAGTTTGAATTTTTGAAGTTTCCGATCCGATAGTGAGTTTTTGATCCGAGGGTCGGATATGAATTTCGGAAGTTGCTGTAGCTCCGTCATGTCATTTGGTATGTGCGTGCAAAATTTCAGGTCATTCGGACAAGGTTTGGATAGGTTTTTGATCGAAAGTGTGTTTGGTTAGAAATTTAAGTTCATAGGCTTGAATCTTGGCCTAAATCATGTTTCTGGTGTTGTTTTGGGTGATTTAAGGATTTGTACAAGTTTGAATGATGATATGGGATATGTCTGTAGGTTTGGTTGAGGTCCTGGGGGCCTTGGGTGTGTTTCGGATGCCCAACGGGTTGTTTTTGGAACTTGTTGAATTGCTGAACTGCTGCTATCTGGTATCCTTCTATGCGATCGCACCCTTCCATTCGCGATCGCATAGAGTAATTCTGGAGGGGGGAAAATTCCTTCATTGCGATCGCATAATTCAGCTCCACGATCGCAAAGCACCGGGTCCTTCTCTTACGCGATCGCATAGCCTCCTGTCGCGATCGCATAGACCAACTTCAGGGCCTTAAATTTTTCTTCTTCGCGATCGCATTGAACAAAGGACCTGGGAAGAATATAACATTTCTAAACGAATCCTTCTTCCATTTTTACAAAAACTCAAGCTAGAGAGCTCGGTTTTGGGAGATTCTTCGAGGGTTTTTCAGAGGCAACGATTGGGTAACGATTCCTTACTCTCTTATGATTAATACCCACTAATCTAACCTCAAATTCAACCTTTAATTTTGGATTTTGAATGAAATTTGGGGTAAAATCCTTAGACCTAATAGTGACAATTTGAAGGGGCATTTGACCTCCGATTTAGGAGATTTTTATATGGTTAGACTCGTGAGAGTACGAGGGTTCTAAAAATGTAAAAATATTTGATTCCGAGATGTTGGATGGAGGGGCATTTTGGTCATTTTACCTATTTTTGCACCCTGGTTTTGATTTTGTTAGTGGAATCGGTTAATTGCAATATTATTTACAATATGAAATTGGTCTGAATAGATTTGGGCCACTCAGAGTCGGATGCTCGTGGCAAGGTCATCGCTCCCTAGTTGATTTCGCAACGGTTCGAGGTAAGTGGCTTGCCTAACCTTGTGTGGGGGACTTCGTCCCTTAAGATGTGATAATGGGAAATTGGGTGTCTTGTACGTGAGGTGACGAGCGCGTACCTGAGAAAATTGTTGAAAACCCAAATTTTACTTAATTACTTGATTTGGATTCTTTTTCATATTTGCCTTACTTTACTTGCTTTTACAGTCTGTGCTAGCGTAGAAGAGCATGTTTAATTGATCCAAGCTGCCTAATTGTTAAATTGTCTTAACTGTGATTACGTGCAGCATGCTAGGCCAGTATTCTTTGATGCCTTGCATTGTTGTACTTAAATTTCTGAGTATTTCTCTGATGTTGGTTGTGCATTTACAATGGGACTACAGATGCGGTACTCCGAGAGTTCCCCCTTGTTTGTTTACTTTGGAACTACGGGTTCGATTCCCGGGAGATCCCCCTGCATTTTTATTTTGGGACTACGGGACGGTATTCCGGGAGATCCCCCTGCACTTTTATTTTGGGACTACGGGACGGTATCCCGGGAGATCCCCTTGCACACTGTTGATTTGATTACAGGATGGTATCCCGGGAGATTTTTTGTTATTGATATGAGAAAAGGGTTACAGGACGGTATCTTGGAAGGCCCTTGTCGGTATTTTTGAAATGTTGCTGTAAT